>SNQN01000971.1:0-48247 GCA_008642245.1 Bassia scoparia
ATACTACAAAATAAAGTGATCAAAACAGTCATTTTACTTTCTAAGTCAAGGGACTAAGGTCTACTAAAGTAATATAAAAAATCTTTTTCTTTTTAAGTCAAGGTCTACTAAAGTAATTAAACAAAAGTTGTAGGTAGAATTCGTAGAATAATGATCAATAATGCCAATTTTTTCACACACACAAAAAAAAAATCAATGTCAAGGTCTACTCTTCTTTTTTTTTTCTCGAGCACTGCTTAGTTTTTCATAAAAACTAATAACATGCTTTTGTATATATACTACTCCCTTCATTCCTAAATATTGTATACATTTGGAATCTTGACACTATTCACAACATGAGAGAATATTCTAAATTTCTCTTAAAATATAAGTCAAAATATAGTCATGTGGGATCTTGTTTGGTTCGTCTCGATGAGTACTACAAAAATATATAATTGATATAATTTTTGGTAATGTATAGTTAAAGATATGATTAAAACAAAACGTACATTTGCATGCGTACTAAACTAAAATGGGTAGAATATTTACAGAGGGAGTATATTGTTAATTGGTCCTTGTGGAAGGGCTTGGTCCCTAACTTTGATATCAACTAATAACATTTTAATTTGCATGTGCACTAAATTAATGAAAATAATTTTTGATAARTTTTTATTTAAAATAAAATATTAGTAATAATCATTGTATCCATGGACCCTATACTGATTCTATCTCGAAATATCAACACTATGAGGAGGGGAAATGGYGATAATACCCCGACATAATATTGGGGTGAAATCTGATCTCTAGCCAAAGCTAGGAAAAGTGGCCGGGATACTACTGAGTCATATATACCCCAATCCTCTGTTAACTTGTTCATTATCATAACTTTGTAGGAATTATGTTGTTTCTGGAAATGTGTTATTGACACTAGACAAAAGACACCATTCTATATACCGTTAGTTGTAACCAACTTTTAATCGGAGCTTCAACCCCTTATTGATAATTTGATATTGACATTTGCAATTTTACCAAATAAATAGGCGAATTCAAGAAAGTTTCATATGCTTTATTCTTTTCGACCARCATAAAATGTTTCAATTTTCGCCCCACCATTTTGTCATAACATGCACATACATTTWACAACTTGTTCTCTAAAACAATATATTCTACACTGTGAAAAAGATGGCGATAAATTTAGATGAAATCAATTTATAGAAGATAAGAAAAATTAAAATAAGACCATCATTTCAAATTGAACCAGATAAATTAAATGTACCTTGATTTAATTTACACTACCTTCAATTAAGAGTATCAATCATAAGCGGTTACAGTACATAATTTTTCGTTGCACATTTCATCACAATACCCTAAAATTAAATTTTGTACAAATATTTTTCTAGAATGCTATATAATGATCTCTATCTTTCTTTAATTCATATTTATATTGATGATATTATGTATCTTTTTAATATATTTGATTGATATTAAATTATTAGGGAGTTACATATTATTTGATAAGCTTATGGCAAATTAACATTACGTAGAAAATGAATTATAATGGGTAGAAACAAAAGAAGAACTAGAACGAGATGCACGTTAAGTATAAAGTGAATGGACCACTTTAGTAGCCGAGTAATATGATATGATATGATGATTTGTCCCAGATATTATTTTTATAAATTGCTTTTGGAAACTTAATTAAATTTAATAAATGCATATTTTTATTTTGATGCTATACTCAATATATATTTATGAACGTAAACAAGAATATTTCATCATGTTTTAAGCTATTACTGTTTCAATAATTCCCATGAATTGTAAACCTTTATACGAAGTAAACTAATGTAATCTGTAATGATAATACCCGTGTCAAATCAGTGAAAAAACATATTATCGTCACTCATGTCTGGCAAAAATGTGAAATTACATATGTAACAATGAATTTGAATTTAATTGCAGTCTAGTTTTGATTCTGTAGATAAGCATTGTTGTTATAACAATTTTCTTACCTTTCTCAAAATTTAATTATAACTAAATTGATAATTTTAAGCAAAAGTAATTGATTCTTAAGTACAGCCACCGGAATGGCTAAGCAGCTGAAGAGCCCGGTGGGTGGCCGATGGGACCAACAACTGAGGACATTTTTCCGACGTCGCAAAACAATTGAATAGCCATGAGCAGAAGAGAACGAGAGTAAGTTAAAGCATTGAAATCCTCCAAGTAGTGAGCATGCAGTCTTTTGTGAATTTGAATGATTTGACCCTCTTTTTGTTGTAGAATAGTCCTTAACCTCTTGGATTGCGATGTCCATGGCATGAACCGCGTGACAGCCTAATGCATTTGCTCATCCCGTTCCAAAGCTGAGCAACTTCTTCATCACTCTTCAAATGGCTAATTATAACATCTGACTCCCTTAGAAGTCTACATCGGTCGGGTGTGTCAATGATCCGTTCATAGAGCTCGGTGTACCGACCATGACAAGGAACGGGCAGTCCTAACGGCTCATAAGCCACCATGTTCCTTATGATCCATCCGTGTTAGCATGATGGTAATCTTAGGCAGGTAAAATGTTCGAGTCATTTTATCGAATTGTATGCACGTTGTATATCGGACACACCCACGGGAAATTTGATGCCAACACGCATGAGCTCGCCGAAAACAGAAGGAATTCAATTTCCTCCACCTTTGGGGCTACTCCCTTGTGACGTTGTTGGAGCTTGAGCTCGAGCTTTCGCCTTTTTCGATATCAACTTGGTGATTCTTTTGGATCTTTACTAGCAGACTCCAGAGCTTCCTGCAGCAAGGGATCACGGTTAGTAGTGACAGGTTTGTAGCATTGTGGTATAGCCACCTCCTACTTGCTTCGATCGTGGAAAGTACAACCCAGTTTTGTGGAGAACGATTCCAATCGATATTTGTCGACATGACGGGCATTTCGATGGGCTCCCCTGTAACTGTTTGTGAGCTCCTTGATAAGGAGATGTACATCGTGTATATAAAAGCCTGCCAAAATAGATGTACATAGGGTTTATAGTTGGATACCGAGATTCTTTTCGTGCGATTTCGATGCAGAGAGCTGTTCGGCTGAAGTATTTGTTGCACAATCATTCAGCAAGGGTATGCGAAAATCTCAATGATGATGAAATAGTTTGTCCTGAGCACAAATATGTGGGATTGGTTTCAAGCTTCCATAATGTCTTGGAAGAATTAGATGGTAGGCGGAACTCCTCTCGGTCAACAACCGACGAGTTCTTTTCGAATGCCACACGAACGTTGAGCTGGAATGCACAAAAGCCTGAACAATTATACAACTTTCTCTTAGAATGATTGTTATGTTGAACCAAACATAACAATTAGTTATACTGTCATAAATAAAGTGACTCTTTTCGATCAAAAATATAAATAACCATTTTGTTTAATATATGACCCTTATTATTTATCATTATACTCAGGTAAAGTAAATATGTGTTCGTTATATATAAACTAGAAAAGTTCACTTATACTTTGAGCACAATAAATTGATTGTGCATCTGAATGCATACAATACATCCTTTGTTTTTTTGTTTTTTGATTTCTATTAAAAACAAAAATTGAAAACCGATAAAGTAGTTTTAAATTTTTAGTTGTTAGTTGTTTTTAAAATTATCATATTTTGCCAAGCAGATAAATTAGTAATATTCGCAGCATGCACAACAGACCCCAAAGTTTCTACAAGCACTACCCAATCTAGGTTTGACACCCATGACTAGAGCGTGTAAATGGGTCGACCTGGGTTGGGTTCAGGTGACCCATAATATTATTGGGTAATACCCTAATCCGAACCCAACGTTAAAGGTTATGGTTGAGATTTTCACCCAACCCAACTGCAAATTATGGTCAACTTGGATTTCTGACCCATCAACCCATTATTAACAATTAACTTTTTAGTATCTGAGAAAATTAACCTGATTACGACCAATAAGCTGACAATTAACAACTTCATACAAAAGTTGTTGTATTACGAAATACAAAGAAGCAAAAGAGGACCAATAGATCAACATTCAAGTATAATTAGCCAAAAATGTTAAACCACAAATAGAAGCTAAGTAAATATAAGGCTTATAAATAGCAGTTCATAGGTCGACCCAACCGCTAACCTAACCCATTTAATAAATGGTTAAGTGGGTTGAAATCAGGTTGTAAATTTCAACTGACCAACCATTATTAAATGGGTTGGGTTGGGTCGACCCAATTCTTAAGGATCGAAAATCTTGACCCAACCCTTATTAATGGGTTGTGGTTGGGTCAGTTTTTTGCAGCTCTACCCATGACCAACTTTACTAAATAATGTGTCATGTTTTACTCATGCATCATGATTCATTGACAATGATGTCAAAAAGTATTAATTATTGTTAGGAAAAATTTTGGGAATAATCCAATTTTTGTAATTTAGTTAACTTTTATTAATGAAATTTTATCTTTCCCTTAAAAATATTAATTTTAATTTTTAATATGGATTATTTCACATAACTTTAATAAAAATAAACCAAAAAAATAAAATAAAATCGCAGCAATACACAATAGACTCCGCCCCCAAAGTTTTCTACAAACACCTAAACCCAATCTAGTTCGACCCATCGACCAACTTTACTAAATAAATGTGTCATGTTTTACTCATGTATCATGAATTCATGATTCATGACATAAAAGATGTCACAAAAGTATTAATAATTGTTATTCAAAAGTCATTGTGCAGTAAAATCCTCAAAAATATCTCACTCATTGTTATAGAGATTTTAATTTAAATGTTCATTAGGAGACTAATAATATTTAAATTTATATTCATTTTTATAGTTGCTCGTTTTTTACTTTCTCCGTTCACTAATTTTTTTTTTTCTTGTAATTCATTTATTCAAATGCTCATTTTATTAGAATTCTGCTACTCATTTAGCATGACATGCAATCGGCTCTTAAGAGCTGATCCTCTTATGATTTGATTTGCTTTTGACCTAGATTAGACCCTATATAACCCTCCTAGTAACCAGATCTACTTGATACTTCCGCCATATCATAACATAATAACTGCAACGATTTAACTTAAAGTAGAGAAAAAAAAGTGTCCAATCATTGCAGTTATTATGTTACGGAGGGAGTACATGTATKCGATGGGAGTTATTAATTATTGAATGAGGTATGTATGTATGGTAAAGACCAAGTTGTACCTGAAGAAATTGTAGCAAGAAAGTGGCATCAAGAAGCATCATCCAAGCAAGAGTGTCATCGTSGACATTCAAGTGCCTATCATAGGACGCACGAATTCGAGCATTGCAACTCCTCTCGAGGTCGCTGGCAAGGTCAGTGAGCCTTTTTATGATGAGCTCGCCGTCGCGGTCGTCGTCAAGCATGGAGGAGGAGGAGGGCAAAGATGAAGTACATAAGAAGCATCCCTTGTGAGAATTCTTCAAAGCAATGAGCTTGTATGAATCCATGGCATGGAGGTCATCGCGCCAATGGTGGTACGGTCCAAGACCTATGTACTGAGGAATGTAAGCAGAAGGGTTTATGATTCGAAGCCTGTTAGGTATTTTGTGAATACAAATTGSTGTATTATCGACTACATCCTTCTTTTTCAGCATTCCCTTTACGTTATCCACCCAATATTTTGGGGCTAATTTGGGGAATGATGACTAACTACTTGATTGACATCTTCTTCCTCTGTCTAGCTTTTTTTGCACCTCTTGAATTTCAAATGTATGCATAGACTTGATGTAATTTATCACGATGTTATTTATAAAAATGAGAGAATACTTTTTTTTTAATTTAGGACCGGGGAAACAAGAACTCTGGTATTATGCAAGTTCAATTTTCAACATTTTGGAAAAATATTTGAAGGTTTAAATAAGTCTGCAAATTGATAACATTAATTAATTTTAAGAAGTATTTCATTTAATTAACACTTTTTGCATAAGATAATATTTTTCCTTTGTTACCCTTCAAATTTCTTTCTCTCAAATCAAAAGAAAAATAATTATAAATAATATAGTACGAAAAAAGCAATAGAACAATATGCATTATTATATTCATATGGACATCGAGGGATGAAATGAAGTAGTGAAAATTGATAATATCATCTTGTCATCAATACCCTTATTATTTTAACTATAAGAAACAAGACAAAATACATATAATTATTATCTTGAGAGTCGGACCTCGTAATGTGAATAATTCAAAAGTTAATGTACTTGCCAGTATATAAGTGGAACGCATATATTTTAAAAATGTCTTATGAGTACGAAGTATGTGTAGATAAACTATATTCATTTGGATGAGAAATCAAATTAATAAGTACGTTGTTGCATGTTGAAATAGAACATTACTTATATATTGTCTCCAATGTTATAGTAATCATTATTGTCCAGTCACTCACAATTTTATCATTAGTCTGTCATATATCTTATTAGCAGGATTAATTCAATGATCAAGATTAGACTGTTTCGTACTTTTGTGTGAGGTTTATCTTTTTTTTCATTTCTGCTTTAAACATTCAAATATCTTACCTGGATATTAACTACTGTGATATTATTTGTCTATATAGAAATTGTATACAAGGATGATAAGCCATTAGCTATTAATTATCAAAATAATTACATTGGAGTAAATAACTTAACCATACGTTACATTTATACCAATTGATTATTATTATATATAATTGGTAAAAATTTGGGAAAGTTTGGAATCGACTAAAATACAAATACTGTGTGCATTCAGTCTCTAGTATTTTATCATTATGTTGCTATTAAAAACGGTGTGGCCCCAAAACTAAAGTGATCCTCAATTAGATAATTTTTATTGGCTTTAATTTACGTCTTTTGATGCTGGACCAGTTTTATTTGATGGATACCGATGGGCCTTTCACCTTATTCACGTATGCGGACCATTGAGGAAGGAGTACAAGATATATAATAGACATTAAGGTCTTATATGGTTCAACCCCGATTCATATGGTATTCCTATTCTCACTGACATCCCATCATCGCAGTTGAAAACCCTAAAGCCAATAAAGATTGGAAGATCAAAACCCTACCGCCGATCTTCGTCTGATTCAGTGTAGCGTCCGCAGATCATAATATTACCAACTAATTTGATAATGAATTAGGTTTAATCCAACAAGCCAATTCTTTATGGACTCCTTATTCATATTAAATTATTCGGTAGTGGTATTCGTTCATTTTGCTCAGATAAATAGCGCTCAATTATTTTGATTCAATATTTGAACTATTTTTCTCTTTCAATATAGTCAAACATGTGTATTTATCTTCATCATGTTAGGTTCTTAGTGATTCTTTTATCAAAGGATCTTGTAATCGAATTGATTCCGGCAAGTGCTTTCGTACAACTGACAATTCGACAAGTTTTTTTTTTTTTGTTGTATTGTGAACCTTGCAAAGTTTTTGAATTAATCGATCAATGTAACTTTTAGGGGTGTATAATCTATGGATTTTGTTAAGGATTAAATACTTTTAGTACTTTCGGTTTTATCTCTACTGCAATCCATCCATGCTAATCTTATGCACCGCAATTTTTGCTTGAATTCGTAACTGAATACTTATCTGTGTCTTTGCACATAATTAGTTTGAATTACTTTGACCTTACTCTCTGCTTTTGGTAATTTGGGTATGTTGTTTGTTTCATAGCATTGTCGCATATATGGTACTTGGCTATTGCTGACTATGCTGTGCGTGCTGCATGGTGTTTACGGAGTATAGAGTGTATTGCTTTTGTTTTATTCATGCTGTTCAATTAAGCGTGTAACTAATTGATATGTAATATTGAAGTGGTTGATTAAATTGGATCAATTCTAAACGATAATTGGCTTTGTTTGGTATTAAATTGGGTCTAATATTTGGATTAATGGATTTGAAACAATATGTTACAAAAGTAACCTCCATTTGTGTAGATCAATGTAATTTAAAGATATATGAAGTACCTGTGTGTGGTTTAGTTTTCATGGATAATGGTCGGCCCAAAGGAAGACTATTTTTTGCCGGAAATTAAACATGTTGTGGTAATAAATATGTAACAATAGTTCGTTTTTATTGGTGTTAAGTCGGGTCCAAGAAAGGCTGACATGCATGAATATTATTTAGTATTTTGTTTGACTACACAAGAGGTAGCCATTTACAAGTTAATTTTCTGTCAAAGACTGAAAAATTAATGTTGTGGGCTAGGTCCCTTGTACATGATGGCAATTGCCAATATATTAATCTGATTAAGGATAATAAATGGAAGGTTTTGGTTATTTTTGTTGCATGGATCTAGATCAGACCTTGCTTTTCGATGTGAGCACTCGCAACTCTACGATTTTAGGCTCCCTATAAGGATATGGAGAAGTGAGAGATGCTCAAATTGGATAGTCGTATATGATCATGTAAAGTGCAATTTAAAGTACAATTTCGGAGTTATTAGGGATTCATGTATGTCCAATAAAGAGAAATGTCAAAGGTTCTCTAAAGAGCTCTAAGTGTTTGGCTATAAAGATTAGGGGGATTGAGTACACACTTGTTGGACCTTAATCCATAAGGGAAAAGTATAAGGGAAAATAAATAAGTTAAGGGAAGCCATTATTAGAAATTTGTGATATTGTTTCATGATTAATAAGGCACTTAAGTTGGAGGAGTCTAAGGACCTTAATTGTGCATTTGTTTTTAAATCTCTCCTAACTTGTTGTATGGAAAGTAACCTCTAAATGAGTTCAACTACTCATGTGATTCGGAGGAAGAGAGATTGAAACAATGAAAGATATAAAGTGCTCACTTGACATCTTTCACTAAAATATATTGAAAAGATATAATAATAATGGATAAGTTTTTTATATAGTTCACTTATTGATCAATTTTTGGATACAACAAATGCTTGTCCTTTGAGGATGTTGAGTTTGGGGGGAAGATGAATCATGTCCCCTGTTTAGGATCTCAAAAAGGAAAATTCCAATGAGCAAACTCACATACCTCAAAGAATAAGTATCATTAAAGAGATCCATCTAGAGGAACTTAACAGCTATTAGACTCCGTTTGGATGTCAAGGTAGCTTGAAACCATCATAGTTAATTTACATGGCTTTAGTGTTGTGAAATTTAAAGAGAATATTATTGTACTTAAAGCATTATGAAATACAAACTCCACTATTGCGATCCGCTACTAAGCTTACTACCAAATATTACCGAGCACATTGTATATACGTGTGTCACAGTTAATATGCAGTATACAGTTCTCGTGGGAGTTTGTTATATTGATCTTCGTAATGATAAAGTTCATGATTCGGGATATAGTTATAGGGTCATTTCTGAGAAATAAGGTATTCGGTTCTCGGTTTACTGTTCGATTAGATTCAGATTGTTGATCTTACCCAAAGTTACAGTGGACCAGTTGGAAATAGGACAGTACCTTGGATTCAACATTGTATGGTAAATTTCCCATCTACCACACCCATGGCTTGAGTTCATGTCGTTAATGTATTTGACATTGTGATCCATTGATGGTCTTGTACGGCAAATGTAGACATAGAGTCTTGATCCCTGTGTGATGGTAGTAATGGACAACTAGATGTTAGAGACGTGAGACTTTGATAGCAATTTTGAGCTCAATAAGGTTATAAAGTATTATATGCAGATATCAAGTATCACACAACGTGTTAATTGTATTTGGCCATGGGAGCACTGTTGGAAATTTTTATGGAACTAAATACAAATAAGCCGTGTGCAATTCAGTATGAAATTGTATTATGTGCTATCATAACGGTGTGTGCCCCAAACGTAAAGTGACCAATTAAGTAATTATTATTTGGGCTATTTACGTCTGTTCTATTGAGTGTAGGAGCAGTTTTTTGATTTTTGGCGTAGATACGATTGGGCCTTCTCTATCACGATGGCGGATTAGGAAGGGAGTCTTATGTATATAAATAACATTAAGTTATGTCGCGCATCGATAATGGTTTTTCCTATTCTCACTGACATCCGCATCATCAGTAGAAACCTGAAGGAGCCAATAAAGAATGTGAAGATTCAAAAACCCGTCACCCGATCTCGTCATGGATTCAGGTACGCTTCCGCTAGATCTACATATTAGCCAATCTAACTTGAATATAGTTAGGGTTTAATCCCAACAAATAATGCTATTGTGGTCAAACGATGATAATAATATACCCCTCCACTTACGTATTAACTGTGAAACATGATGAAACTGGGGAGATTTTCATAGGCCAAATTGTCTTAATTGTATATGCTTAGAATAAGTAAGAGAGAGAAATAAGTAACATGTAATAAGTGGGTATAAGATTTAGGGGAAAAAGTAAGAGAGAGAAAATGAATAAACTTATGCAGTTGTGTGAAGATTAAGAAAAAAAGTAAGAGAGGACAAAGTAGTGGAAAAAGTGAATAATAGTAAGAAAAAAGTTTACTAAAAAGTGGAAAAGAAGTAGAATTGTGTTCATGTAATGTATGTAAAATCCATTGGATATCAGAATGTTTTCAAGTAGATTACGTAGAGACGGGGAGTAGTACTTTTCAAAAAAAAAATGTAACAGAGTCAGCCCCTAAAAAAATGATGCTCAAAAAACTGCACTCTTCAACATGAGATATGTTATAGCCCTTAGCTTCATCATTCTTTATAGCTTTTGTAAAAGGTTAGTTTCAATTCATGATATTAATACCTCTTATAATTATTAACATTTATTATTTCTATAAAATTTAATATTATAATGTATTTTACTCATTTCAAAAAACAAATATTTCCTGCGATTCATTTTGTTGGCAACAAACTCAATGACACAAACTCCTAGGCAATTTTTCAAGGAGTTAATTAGAAGAATTATTAGTGAGTGATTAAAGATAATGAAGCAATAATAAACTATCCTACCCACCACAATTACCACCTCATACACTAATCCACCGTCGGCTACCACACTAATCCACCGTCGCCGATCTACCACCGCCCACTTCAGCCACCACCGATCGACCACCATGGAGTGCACTACACCCACCCTGCAAACCTGTCGTCGACACCAATTCAAGCAGCATTCAACTTCGACCCACCACTACCTATTAAATCCAATTCAACCAATCAACACCAACATCAAATCAACATATTTTTCAAAACAAAAACCAGATCTAAATTCAACTAATTTAAACAAATTCGAAACCAAAAACTAGATCTTAAATCAACAAATTCATCTAACTCGAACCAATCGAAACCAGATCTTGAGGGAGTTTGTCGTGGGGTTGGCAAGTGARTTCGTGGTGGTAGCGGAGCGAGGCACTTCATTGGGGGTTGGCGACTTCAAACGTGAGGTGGCGGAGTTCGAAGGTGGTGGGTTGGCGAGTTCGGATGGCGAATCAGTTCGTTGGTGGTTGTGAGCAACATCAATCGTGAGACGGCGAATTCGAAGGTGGTGGGTTGGCGATACCAGTTCGATTGTCATGGTGGACAGCGGTGGAGACAAAGGGAGTTGAGACGGTAGGTGGTGGTGATTGGTGAGAGAGAGAGTAGTGGGTGGTGGTGATACAGTTGGTTAGTGGTGAAAGAGTGAGTGATTAAGTTTTTTTATTAAGTTAGATTATGTATTAATTAAGTTTTTAATAAGGGTATAATTGTAATTTTATAGAGAAAAATTTACCCAAAAAGGAAAGAAAAATATTTGTTGCCATTATATTGAAATTTCCATTTTTGGCAAATGTTGCCAATAAAAAGAATCGGAGGAAGTATTATATATTTTACAATACATTTCACTATATCCCCATATCCTTCATTTTTAAAATTGTTGTATTTTGTATCTGTTTTGTGCATGTATTTGTATCTATATATTAGTATCTATGCAAACTCTTCAACATGAATATGCATACTTTAGTATCGTATATCAATGTGCCTTTTTCAGACATAAAAACTCAAATTTGACCATTAATATATTACTCAATTTGTATGATGAAATTAACAAAGCCTTATTTGAACATTGAAAAACTCTCTATATATTTCTCTTCTCAAATGAGTYTGTCTCTTTCTTTCTCTTACATCCTTCTTCCTCCAAAATTATTTAAAAATTTGTTATCTTAGAAGTGCAGTGAGTAATATGAAACAGAAAAAGTAAATTATAAATTTGCCTAAAAGAAAACGTGTAAATAAAACAAGTGCAGGGACTATATGCCTATTTTAAATGTTTTATAAAAACTATATACTTCCTCCGTAACGGAAAGCTCGCAACTTTTTGCCATTTTAGGGCATAACACAATACTTGCAACTTTCTAAAATTTCTATTTTGGGCCAAAAAAACTTGGGATTTTACTTATTTACCCTTACTTATCCATTAAATGTGTTAAGTTTGGTTAATGTTATTTGTTAACTTCCTAATCTAATTAACCCATAGTAATGACTCCCTCCCAATTTATTTACTCACTAATTAACCCCCCTTTTTACTCCATCTACACACTTCTCGATTCTCCTCTTCTCTCTCCTTCGTTTCCCCCACATGAATCCCTAATTTCTTCTTCTGATTTTGCACTCTCATCTCCTACTTCATTCCCCGAATTGCAATTGACTTCCTCTCTTTATTCTGATTTGGTTTTCGTCCAATCGCGCCCATTTTCTATTTCTCTCTCCTCGAAAAACCCTAAAATTGTTCAACAATGGTGCTTATCTTCAGCCACTACGTAATGTGCTCGATTACACTCCGATCCAGGAAGAATCCGACTTTATTGTGATCTGATGGAGGGAATCGAAGAGGGTCACATATACCCTCACCGATTCTAGAGAACGTGATAAGGACGTTTCGTGAGCCACCAAGTTTCATGCTTTGGGTGAGGTTTTGATGAAGCTAACTAAGAAAGATGCATGCTACCGTAAGTACCTAAAGAATGTCGAGCAAGAGAAAGTGGATTGGGGAAGAAAATTATTTAGGGATTACCATGTTGTTAAGTTGATGGAGGAGGAGGGTGCTGTAGACACACGTGGCTGGTGAGGAGAGAACCACCAGATCGAGGACGAGACTACGAGGAAAAGGAGGGAAAGCAGGTATTTTTCATTTCACCACTTATTTTTTAAAATATAAATGTCTGTTTTTTATTAGTTGCCATTATTGTAGATTTAGGTTATGACAAATAAATGTTGTGGTCTGTTGTTGAATTAGGATTTGTCCGAGAAAAAGCGAGGGGGGAAGCTCAATTGGTCGATGTCCTCAAGGCGTTGTGGCTACAATAGCATAAACGAGGTGCAAAGCTAATAAGTGATCAAGAGTTGGATGCTATTGTGGGCGCAGAAGAGGAAGAAAAAATGGTGGGCACCTGAACCAAGTGACTCGTCACTTGAAGTTTGACTGACACACCCATATGTTTCCTGAATCCCCTCCATTTGCTGCTTGACTGGTTTGACCCTTTGAACCTATTTTACTGCTTAATGCATTCATTGTTGGTTGCCTTGATGATTAAAGCTTTGTTATTGTACAAATGCTGCCTAGTACAGTTCATTGTTTATTGTGCCTTGTTTGGTTGTTATATGCGTTGCTGTGATGCATTTTATATGTTTGGCTGTTTTTGGTATTGTGTAATTGGTTAGTATGTTGTCTGGTCAATGATGAAGGGGATTGATCACATTGGTCATTGTTGTTGAGCGTGCTCCACATTTCCTTCGACGTACTTATTGTTGAAGCATCGAGCTTGCTATTACGCTCCAATTTTTCTCTTGTGTAAGGCCATGCAAGGAGTCATTCAGTAGAATGTGCTCCGATGTACACAATGACTGCCCTTTTGCATTTTAATTACACTATGTAAATGTTGTTATGAAGTTTTTGCGTTTTTGCTGATGATGCATTTTTATGTTGGGGTTTTTGGTTTTGGATTGTGTTAATTGGTTAGTATGTTGTCCTGGTCAATGATGAAGGGGGTTGATCACATTGGTCATTGTTGTTGAGCGTGCTCCCAATTCCTTCGACGTACTTATTGTTGAAGCATCGAGCTTGCTATTACGCTCCAACTTTTCTCTTGTGTAAGGCCTGCAAGGAGTCATGATAGTGCACGTGTTATTAGCATATCTTAATCCCCTACAACAATTGACTGCTCCTTTGCATTTTAATACACTATGGAAATGTTGTCGAAGCGTATACCAAGTACATGCTCCAGTGAGTACTAATTTGTACTGTGTGAGGAAGCAAACAATTAAGTGACCCATTTGACTACTCTTAACCTGTGGTGACCTACGGGAAGTGATCGATGAATGATGAATTTTGAGAAATTAAATGGTTCCATCTCAATGACAATTTTTGAGAGATGATTGATACTGCCATTACACTTGATCATGTTTGATATGTAGTATCTATGTCATCATAACCCCCCCCCCCCCAAAAAAAGATCTACCAATCCCCAAAAAAACAACTTCAACAAAAGGTGGTTACATGAGGCAGTACACCTACCAAAACATTCGTCGCTTAGATTACTTAAGTCTTCATCAATAACCAAACCCTCATCTACTTCATACTCATTGTTGTTGACAGGTATGAACCTCTCATTTAAGTAACTAATTGCTTCATCTACCACTGCCTGATCAACCTTGATATTTTCTGGTAGCATACCCAATCTTTCAAGCCTGTCCTTTCCCATATGTGGGATCTTGTAATTGTTACTGCCCCTTACTTTCGGAATTTCAACCATGCATGATTGTAACGTTAACCAACAATGGTTGATTGCTTTTGGATCATACCACTCATAAGCTTCTTCAACTCTTTCAATTAACTCATCCAAATTTTTGGGAAATGATTGATACTGAATTGATTGAAAACCATTAAACAACCCTAAATCTAGCACATTCAAATCAGGAGATTGTGGTGGTTGGAAAACTAACTTGATGTTAAAACCGTTTGTTGTTGCTGCTGCCTGAAATTGTGTGTCACTCCCATCAATGTGAGGCCTTGCATTATCTTGCTGCAAATACACTTCCTTGGACAGTTGTGTAGGCCACTTTGCAATAATATCAGGAATTACTTTTTCAATTAACATCTTTCTAATGACTACCTGATTCACATTTTGGATGGCTTTTGTTTCCATTGTGCCTGMTGGCCTATTCTTTGATGCATACTTTGCACGTTCATAGTTGACGAATGGATAGATTCCAAACTTGCCATCATGTATTAATACTCCATTGTCATCATATAGTGGCCTAGAAATGACTCCCATGAACATTGCCTTTATCTTGTACCTCTTAGACTGTTGGCAGCGATATGAGTCCACTTCCTTAGGAAGGAGAATGAACCTTCTTTTTTCTAGGTTCAAATAGAACCACTTTTCATCGATGTGGATTACAATTCTCATGTCGCTGCACTGTGCCATTGCACCACTCTGTCCTGGATGAATGTGTTGCAATGCCCATTTCATTCTTGCTACTTTGTGTTCATCTGTGACTCTTGGATGATTGTTGCTTGTGTGACTTCTTAACATTCCCTTCTTCAGTAGCCTGTGAACAACCATGTGTGGCGCCCTTAGTGCTCCGGCAAAAGCTCGAATTGTAGTCCTCAAGTGTAGAGGCACTGACCCGAGGAATTCTTCAGTGTATTCCCTTGGTTTCGACCCACAATTACCTGCTTTTTTAGACCTGACATCGATCACTTCCCCCTTTTCTTTTTGATTTTTTATGTCTTTGAATAGCCTGCATATTGTGCTCTTGTGAACACCAACARCTTCGGCTAGTTGTTTCTGAAATCCCCTTGGCACCCTATTATTCTTCAAGTTGATTAATAGTTGTTGAACAACATGATTCCTTTGTTGCAATGTGAGATCCTTCCTTTTGATTGGATTCTGATTTAATTGATGTGCAAACACTGCAGATTCTGCTCCGCTAACACTCGCAGCAGCAAGCAGGCCCTCTTCCGCTAAGAGTTGCTCGATGTTGTAGTAGCCGTCGTCCTCCATTAGCATAAATATTTTGTAACTAAACTAATCTTAATTATGAGTGTGTTGTGTGTTGCAACATGATTCCTTTGTTGCAATGTGAGATCTGCAGATTAATAGTTGTTGAACAACATGATTCCTTTGTTGCAATATGAGATCCTTCCTTTTGATTGGATTCTGATTTAATTGATGTGCAAACACTGCAGATTCTGCTCCGCTAACACTCGCAGCAGCAAGCCAGCCCTCTTCCGCTAAGAGTTGCTCGATGTTGTAGTAGCCGTCATCCTCCATTAGCATAAATATTTTGTAACTAAACTAATCTTAATTATGAGTGTGCTGTGTGTGCTATGTCCTAGTTGTAATTTTTTATGAAACCACTAATTTAATGTGTCATGGCACCCATTTAAACTCTCTAAATTTTTTGGATGGAAGAGAGAGAAATTGTAATGAATGTTGGAAGATAGCATTTATGTCTCTATTTATAGAGATAGCAAAGTATTGAATGGGAAGCCTTATTTTGAATGTTCTGAAATTTTGGCATTTTTATCAATTTGGGAGRGAAATGAAAATAATGGCTCCAAAAGCATCAAAAATCTRATTTTGGGGGGCAAATACTTTGGAGGTAAATTTTGGCTCCAAAATTTTCCAACCAGCGTGGGGTTTGGGTGGGAATGGGAAAAAATGAAAACAAGAGCCCAATAATAAAACAAACCCCACTTGCATTTTTCCACCAAAAGAAAAGCAGACAACCCCCACATGCAAGTRGGACCTTAATTTCTCTCTCCAATTACCTATTAATCACATACCCTTCCAAACTACTAAACACCCCAYTTGAAATATTGCCTAGGARTCCGTTTCGAGTTGAAAGTTGCGAGCTTTCCGTTACRGAGGAAGTACATGATTATAACCAGAGAGTGAAGTGCCATAGAAAAGCGACTACTTTACATTAGTTAAAGGTGCAAATGTGCAATACAATGATCATYAAAGAATCAGTTCGATCTTTATCGAGTAGTGTATGTAGTTATTGTAGTAGTTCTTATAACAATGATAAACAAGACTGATGAAGAAGCCTCTTTCTAAAATGTCCAGAAACATGTGAGGCCATCATAAAAAAATTAAATACAAACAAACAAAAAACATTAGAGGATTTCTCACAAAAAAGTGGTAAAATAAAARRAAARGRWWAWKRMCYTTWAAAAAAAAGATGATGTTGATGAAAACTTGTAATAGATGCTTCCAATGATATTGACATTACAACTTGACCAAAACGACTAAATCTATCTATAAGAGCAAAGGAGAACAATGGAGATGCTAAAGATAATATTGCTCTAATTATAAAAAAAAAAAAAAAAAAAAAACTAGTTGATATGCCAATTTTATAATCATGGACGTAATCATTCTTCTTTGTAACGCAAATTTAATCTGATTCTATCGGTTACTTTCTAATGGAAGGCTTTTGCACTTTTTATCAAAAATGTTTGTCCTAAATTTCAGTCTCATTCACACTCTATATAATCTTCAAAGCTAACTACGTTGTTTTAGCCTTTGACTACTTTCTTATGAGCCTTTTATGTTAGCAAATAATCAGTAACAAGGGGGCAACTCCCTAGCGAACAAAAAATAATATTTTGCGTTTGACTTGTTGGTGAAGTGCAAAATCACCTCAACAAACATGTTTGTCCTTAATAGGCCTTTTTTCGTTGGCTTGTCATATTGGATCATTCCCTTATATATTTTTGGCTYTTCTGTCTAATCTTCARATTAGAATACGAGGAAATRATCTTCATTCCTTCTTAAAGTCAATATCAGTCAAYGAAAGTCAACTGATATATTTTTGAGTAGTAACAATATCTCTTGAAGAAAACCATATACGAAGTATAAATAAAGGGTTACTATACGTAAAAAAGTGTTATAATTATAAAATAAAATTCAATATATAAATTAACTTGGTACTATACTAATAAATGTACTCAAAAATGTACCCCTTTGTTTTTTTAAGAGTTTATTATCATTTTTACAGACATTTAAGAGTTGATTGAGTTAGATAAAATAGTTGACTTATTTTAGGTAAAAAGTTGAGTAAGTTAGATAAAAGAATAAATGCGTGAATAAATTTTTTTTGGAAAAATTAATTTTGGTGAATAGATTGTAAATAATAAAAGTTGAATTTAGAAAGGTGTAATTCATTAATGTTAGAGTAAATATAGTAATAAGGTAATAAAAAAAAGTTATTTTAGACTGGTTTGGAGCAACTAATTGAAATATCCCAAAATGAAAAGTTGAACAACTTTAAAAACGGAGAGAGTATATTACAATAGAAGAGAAAGGAGAGTGAAATATGAAACTTTTTTTTTGACAAAGTAAAAGGGACTAATCCTCTAATATTACAACATAATTTCTACTGGGTTAGAAAGAGAGAAAGTAAAACAATGGAAAGAGCACAGGAGATCACTAATTTTCTTCCTATCTAGGTCCTTCCGATCTTTGTCCTTATCCATAAGAAGATGCTCAATGTAGCTCATGTCATTTAAAAGAAGATTAACGTGGAGCTTGCGTTTGTCGATCAAATCTTTTAAAATCCTGAAAAGTGCTTTCGAGGTAGCATGGTTTCTATGAACTCCGTCTACTCTGAATTTGTATGCCTGCCTGGCTGCCTGCTGTCTTCTAGTCTCCATCCAATGAGATATCTGGTCTTTTGAAAGTTCTTCTCCTGCTTGTGATTTTTAGCCATGTTCTAAGGCCTCATTTTTTGGGCTAAATTAAATTGAACTACTTCCTCCGTTTTCAATTACTTGCAACAAAGGAATATTTTATATCTCACAAAAATTACCCCTTTGTTGCAACTAATTGAAAACGAAGGAAGTACTTAAATTGAAGTTAATAGAAAAAGACTAAATTGAATGAAGCTGAGCTGAGGTAGGTTAAAGTCAGCTATGATAAGTTGAAGTGACTTAAATAGCTAAAGTGAATTGAATTAAAGTGAGATAAAGTTGTTTGAAATGAATTGATGTGAAATCGAATGAAATTAGCTGAATTGATGAAGTGTTATAAAATTAAGCCTATAAGACCCAAAGCCTATATTATACAAACCCCTCCTACATTGCAAGATACAACCCCCCTCCCTTGCTTTTATTAGTTGTCAAATATTTATATCTATCTAATTTTATTTAATTAATGATTTTTTATTTTTAAAAAAATCATGCGTGAGAGATAGGGGGAGGGGGGTTGTATTTTGCTAGGTAGGGGGGTTTGTACCTAATAATTTGCGTATAAGACCGGGCCTAAATTTTATTAATCGGCCCAAGTATTTGATATTAGTTGTATTACTCCGAACTATTTTTATTTGATTGGCCCAAATAAACCTAAAACCTTGAAATTGATTAAAAAAAAAGGAAAAACAAGGTGGAAAATCCAATGTAGCTAACCTTATCAGAAACACCAATGGTGGAAAACCCTGCCACATAAAGATGCTAAGATACATGACAATATGACATGGCAACCATTCATTCACCTCCATTGGATTCACCCAATCCTTATTTTCTCTCTCCTCCTTGTTTTTACAAACTAAAACTGTCCACTCCTTCCCTAACTCACACCATTTGACTTCACAAAAACAAGTGATTTCATCAGAGGCCAAATTTATACTTCTCTCTTTCAATTTCCACCCCACTAAAGAAGAAAARGAGAGAAAKAGAAGGAATAATTTAGAATGGCTTCATTATCAGCAGTTTCAATGGCAACCCCAATCACAACAACAACCAGGACCTCTTTCTTCAGCCCACTATCCATGAAGCCACAAGTGGGTGTCACGGGGMGGAAGSCCAGAGCAGTGGGCCTTAAAGTCCAGGCCTCGCTGAAGGAGAAGGCTGTCACCGGGCTGACCGCGGCGGCTCTGACGGCTTCGATGCTGGCYCCTGATGTTGCGGAGGCTGCTGAGCTGTCGCCCTCGTTGAAGAACTTCTTGCTGAGCATTGGTGCTGGGGGTGTCGTGCTTGGTGCTATCTTTGGTGCTGTTATTGCCGTCGCCAACTTCGACCCCGTCAAGCGAGTATAACGTTTTAACACACCATCTTTTGTCATTATCATCATTGTGATTTTAAATGGTTTTTATATCTATGATTTTTAGTTGTAATTTGGTAAGTTGTTCGTGTCAATTATGTGTATGATGATCGCCCCTTTCTTCTCTCCTCCCTTCTTATGCTTTTGATGTAACTTTCCATTTTGTTATGTCAAAATGACATTCCATTGGGCTTCAATTTCTTCCTTCATTGTTTTATTTCTTAGAGTATATATACTTGTATAATTTCGCATTTTCGCTTAATCCTGCTTGTGTACTTTGTTTCCAAGTACTGTATTTCTATGATCTTATTTCAACCAAGCAAGCATGAGAATTATAAATTAGACATTAGACAGAGTAACTGTTGGTAAATGGGTTTGAGAATTGAATATTTATGAACAAAATTGTTAGGAACTTGATTTTAAGATATCAAGCAAAAATTTAGAGATTATTTCAAACGATTGGTAGCGCAGAATCACAAATTATTTGAGAATGAGAGACTACAGAATTGAGCAAAACTTCACCATTTGATTGGAAAGCCAGTAAGTCCTTCCATTTGGGCCATTTTTTGTTTTGTACTTTTGGCCGAAAAGCCCAACTCGACTTAATATGAAAGCCCAAAGTCCGCAAATTCTATTGTGGTCCCAGGATCATTGTCCTCATCATGGTCCCGGGCAAATGTTCATTTTCGAAACTAGAAATGTTCATCTCAACATGTAAAATGTTCATTTTCAAATGTAAATGTTCATATATGAAAATGAACACTTGTATTTTCGGAAATGAACATTTTTATTTTTGAAAATTAACATTTTTAGTTTCGGAAATGAACATTTGCCCAAGACTATGATGAGGAACATGATCCCGGAACCATAATAAACCTGCTATTACCCGAAGTCCCCTATCCCGAGGCTTAATTTTAGGGCTATAGCTTGGTCCGGCCCGAACCATTGGGCCTAAAATTATGTTGCTCTATAGTCTATAGTTTAGAAATGATATTATACTTGTGAATTCTAAGGAAACAGGTAGGAGGTGATCTACTGAGTTGAGGAAATATACTGACCTTTGAGACAGGAAGGGGTGATTTTATTGTGATCATTGAGAATGAACAACCACATCAATAATAGAGAACCATTCATGCAGCAGTAAGTGTCCAACGAAATCAACTACTTCATATTAACTTTTGTTTTTAGGCCGTTTTTGAGGAGTTTTCTATTCCGAAACATCCCTTCCCTTATTTTAATTTAATTAATTTGTTTTATTAATTTTAGAAAATTATTTTATAAATTAACAAAATATATTCCAAAAATTCAGAAAATAGATTTCGAAAATTTCAGAAATTAATTTTCGAAATATCAGATTTATTAAAAAGAATTACTCCCTCCATTTCATGTTGTTTTGTGCATTTTCCCCTTTTGGACGTTCCTTAAGGATTTATGTATTGTGCTTTATTTTATTTTTGAACATGCTTTTACTATTTTTTTAATAGGGTGGACCTACCACTATTTCTTACTTTCCCTTACTTTTCCCCTTTTACACATTTTCTCTCCAATCTATTTTTACTTTTAAATCCAACTTCTATTATAATAGACTAGTTTTTTTATGCACGCGATGCGTGCACTGATGTACAAAATTACAATTTATAAAAACAGTTATAAAGTAATAATTTATAAACCATGTACTCCGTATTACAAATTAAAATAATGTTGTGATATAACAGTTATGATTAAGTTTATTACTTGACCACTAATTTTATGGAGAATTTCTAATCAATTCTGGAGATTGATTTTTTAAATCATTCTAGTGACATATTTATATACGGTTTCGTAATTATGTGCAACTTTTGGGGTCAAAATATATCCTGCTTAATTAACCCAAAATTTGCACATAATCACGGAACCCTATACAATTATGCCATTGGATTTATTAAATCAATCTACAGGTTTGATTAGAAATTTCCCTAATTTTCCATTATCAATATAAWWWWTTTTAAAAATCATTTTATTTGATACGAAGTATTTTTTAAGTGATGTTAATTGGTATTTATTTAAAATGGTCATTAATAAATTTACATAATCAATGCAGTCTTTCATAATTGGTCAGAAAAAAAACAAAACAACTTACAAAGTACAAACATCTTTTTAAGAGTAAAATAGACATTTTACGTGGATTCCAATATAGATTAAATTACCCTTAATGATAATTTGATGCATATACCATATTTAACTTACTTGTTTAATATGACAAATTCAAAATTGGATTTTTTTTTGTGATATTTCTAAATATTGAATTCATTAAGGGTATTTTTGGTTTTTTGAAGGGGGACACCATCTTCCTCCCCCCTTCACTTATATAATAGAGATTATTCCTAGTTTTTTCCCCCAAATAGTAAATGCAAAAAATAATATGGAACGGATGGAGTATCGTAAATTAAAAACAAAAAACATTTTATTTTAGAAAATAATTATTTTCGAAAAAAAATCATGAATGAACTTTGATTGCAGTTAGCCATTTTTTCTGACGAGGTTCCTCCATGCATGGGTGTCGTCCATCAAACCTTTGGTATGCACAGTATTGGATAGCGACATGGTTATGTTGCATCGAATTGTTGCATCGCATTTTCCTTAATTTTTTGGAAAAAATTTCGACAATTTTCATTAGCCTACACCATTCTCGTTGATCGCTAGATTCCATGGATTTTTAACTCTAGTTGTTCGATCGGTGAAGAAGACTCGAGCAAATATTAACTTTCGAATCATGGAGGGGTTGGCGTAATTATTGCCTTTTAGGCCATGACCAACAATATTTCCGATGATTGCTGCAACTACTGTTACAATGCATTTTTGGTCATTGCCAAAACTTGRTGCGGTCATAACCAAATGTAAATAACTTTGCAACACAAACAGTTCAAGTGCGAATTGAATCCACTCTTTTTTTAAGGCTAGGTTCGTTACGAGATTAAGGAAATTAAGTTACTGGATTTTCAAATTATTGTACATGATTTTCTGAAGAATATTTTAAATTACGGGATTAAGGAAATTAAACACATTAGATTCGTTGTATTCGTGTTAAAATATAAAATAACGGTGGTAATATATAAAACAATACTAACACTACTACATAAAATGGCTAATGCAACGGTCTATTGCAACGATTTCATCTATGGCAACAGTCTGTTGCAACGATTTTGTATCTATGGCAACGATTTTGACAACGGTTCAATCTATAGCAACGGTCTGTGGCAACTGTTAAGGCCAATCGTTGCCTTATGTCATCTATAGCAATGGTTTACGAGTCTATTGCAACGGTCACATATGAACCGTTGCCTTAGATGTGACCAAGACTGCGAAGCTTCTAAAGTATTTTTTCGGTCCACAAATATATTTGGGCTATTGCAATACATTTTCATTTTCATTGAAACCCTTATTCTCAAACTCTCTTCCTCGCACTCTCAGCTCTTCGTCTCGTTCCTCAGCTCACGTCTACCTGTCATTGTTGCACTTTCACTCATTATCTAATTTCACTCAAATTTTTATTCCCCTTCTTTCAATGTCATTTTCGAGAGTTTTCTGGGTAATTTGAAGCAAATTTTGGTCGAATTTTGGCACGCTTTTTGGGGAATTTTGGGCAAATTTGAAAGGTAATTTCTCGATATTTTTTTTGTTGTGTTTGTTTTAATGATATGTTTATAGTTTTGTTATGTCAAAGTCAAATTTTGATGATTTTTATTATATTTGATGATATATATCCAACAAACCCACAATATTTGGTTGTTGAGTTATATATGATGGTAAAGTTTTCAACTTGATGCTTGAAATTACCACTCTTGAATTACAATGTTTATTGTATACGAAAGCACTACAAATAAAAGCTCGTATAGCGACGGAAGTTTAGGGATGGATAAAAAATCCGTCCCTAAATTTATAATATTGTTTGGAGCCAAAAAGAGTGGAAAATTTAGGGACGGATTTTAATTTTTCGTCCCTAAATTTGCAAGTTACGGATTTTCAAGTTAGAGACCAAAAAAATTGAAATTTAGGGACAGATTTTCTGAAATTCGTCCCTAAATTAGGGATGCATTTAAGAAATTCCATTCCCAAATTTGCAAGTTACAGATTTTCAAGTTAGTGGCAAAAAAATTGAAATTTAGGGACGGATTTTCTTAAATCCGTCCCTAAAGTCCCCACTACCTCAACCATTACACACCATATAAGAAAAATCATAACTTTAGCGACGGATTCTAGAATCCGTCCCTATTTTTAGCGACGAAGATAATCCGTCCCTAATTTAGGGAAGAATTCTAGAATCCGTCGTTAAATTAGGGACGGATTCTATAATCCGTAGCTAATTCTACCAGTACATATTAACAAATTTTGTTGAGTAAAGTATACAAGTTGGTATTTGGAGCAGTTGGTTGGGGCATTGGTTAGTGAGTTTGAGGTCATGGGTTCGATTCCTCTCAAGAGCTGGTCGAGTTGCTATTAATAGTTGATTAATAAGTGACTAATAACTAACTAAGTGGTGATGTAGGGGTGGTTAAGAAGTGATTAAGAGTAATCACCCCAAAATCTGAATTTTTTTGGTTATTAATTAGGAACGGAAAATGAAAATCCGTTCGTTCGTCCCTAATTTAGGGACGGATTTCATATTTCCGTCGCTAAGGTGATTTAGCGACGAAGGTTTTAGGGACGGACTAAATGCGTCTCTAAATCACTTTAGCGACGGATTTTGCCTATTTAGGGACGGACAGAATCCGTTCCTAAAGTTAGGTTTAAAATATTTCAGAATGATTGGGTTTAATATATTTTAGGATAAGTTTGTTCTGATTTCGTTCAAAAATTTCGCTATGTTTGAATTATTTTTCTAATTTTGGTTTAGTTTTGTGTGAATTTTGTTTGATTTATGAGTTTTGTTCAACAAAGTGTGAAGTTATGGAACACTAGAGATCACTGCTATTGTTAGCATGTTTTAGTAGTTGAAGTATCATCTAACTAGTTGTTGTTTCTCTATTGTCGTACTGCATATAGATCGTTGCTTTCAGCTTGTCTCATCCTGTGATTTACCATCCTCTTTTCTATTCCAGATCTTTTAGGTCGATGACTTTAAGTTAGTTAAGCTTTCTTGTACGACTATATGGGTCCTTTTTTGCTATTGAGTTATTTATCGCTTGTCTAGAGATAAAACTTGTATTTKCATTGGTAAAGGCGGTGCTTCTTGCTTTCTCATATCACCAGATGATATAACTTGTGTCACAAATAAGTAAGTCAAAGTGATCTCCGTGGCACACAGTTGAGTAATTGTTTAACATCCCATGATTTTTTTTGTACCTAATAGGGAGTCAAGAAGACTTAATTATATGATTATGTGAGGAGTAAAATAGTAATAATGCATTGAGTTCAATCCCTTTAATTAATATGTATGTAGGGGATAATAGTTGCGCAGGGGATAGACTCAAAATTGACACACAATGCATCAATATTATTTGGTTAATCTAAAACAAAGTTAGACGCGAGTCTATTGATTTTTCTGCGGAAATCAATCTGCTGAGTAAGACCCTAACAATAAGCCTCTCACTCTTTGGCTCAATGGTGGTTAGCTTTACCTTAACGCCTTAAAAAATTGGAAGTCAGAATTATTCTTTATGATGTTGTCATGTGTGTAGTAGTATTCATTTGCACCTTAATTTGCATGGGAAGAAAAGTAACTAACGGTGCCTCCTGGTGTGCCAGAAGTATAAGCAAAAGTGGTTCAACCCTGAAAGATGGAATAAGGAAAAGGGTTGTAATGACAAGAGTATTGCTATCTTTGATGACTTGTGTGTTGAAGCCAATAAACAGCATGCCATACCATTAACAAATACTGAAGGAATTAGATGGGTTTTAATCACTGAAGGAAAGTAATGGAATGCCTCCCTCGTCTGGAATACCTTCAGATGTTAGATGCAAAAAACATTTTTGAAACTCATATCCTTTCATTGGGTGGAGAGGACTAGTTTGATTGGAACTACACACCTACTTGCAGCTATATGGTCAAGTCAGCTTAGAATGCCCTTATACAGCAAAGGAAACTTGTACCTGATCAACACCATAGTTTTTGGAAGCTCTTATGGAAAAGTAAGATGAGTGTTAAGTGGAAACATTTTGCGTGGAAGATTGCTACCAACAACCTGCCAACTTTGGATGATATGAGGAAAAGAGAGATTGACATGGGTAAGAACTGTGTTATGTGTAGCAATAGGGAGTCTGTCAATCACCTTTTTATGAGTTGTCATGTGGCGAAGCATATCTGGTTAACCTCCCCGCTAGGTATACGGATTGAGGAGCAAAACTGCGTCAACTTTAAGGATTGGTTCGTGAATTGGTTTAGTTACCTAAAAAAGGAGAAAAGTGAACTCTGGATAGCTCTAGTTGTTTACAAGCTAGATAATTTGGTGTCATAGGAATGACATTATTTTAGGGAACGTGAAGCCTAACCCAGGCTATATCATGAAGCGTATTTAGGAGGAATTGAAATGCAAAAGAACTTTGACCAAAATCTGATAGATAATTGTAACACCCTAATAATTCTCCCTTTTTCCTGTGAAATATTTAATTGAAGATACGGAGAACTATTGACATGTTATCGCCACGTGTGAAAACGTTTTGGCTTATTTAAAATATTGCAGCGGAAAATGACTAAACCAAATAACAAAACTTTTAGGAAATCTATCAAAAAAATTTAAAACCGTACAAGTTGGAACCAGTTTTGGCCCTTTATTAAAAACCGAGGATAAATATTTTGGCAAACTCACGAATCTTGAAAACTATTTTTTCCAATTATAAAATACTAAAATTTTCAGACGAAACATTAAACAACAGTCCAAGAGTATAACACTCGAACACTCCCATACCCAACTGCAGATGCACATGTAAACCATCAACAACCTGCACAATTCTGTGAAAAGTTCTGTCCCATAATTTCCAAAGAAATAAGGATATCATCACAGGTCACCAAAAGAAGAAAATGTGGACAATACACAAACGCAAAAAACACAATCAGCAAAGCTGAGTACATACAACATACGGAGACGAGAAAACAAACAGACAACATCCCCTAAAACTAGACATCTAAGTTACGACACCTGTTTAAGAACAAAGAGAAACCCAATTGTGGTGTTCATACCATTAACAATACGATACATATACAACTAATCCCAAACTCAAATCAAAACCATCAATTACTATTACATATAGCTGCTCTAATACAACACAATCCCAAATCCTCAACTACTTCTGTTAACTAGATTGTACCTGCAAAATGACTTACTCGGCTCCAATATAAGACTCAATCATTTTATTACATTTGTTAAGATATGAGCACAGACAAGGCTGTCCAAACCATGTTCAAATTTAGGAACATCAACCAGACATCAAGTGTCATCAGACACAAGTTGCCACAGAACCCATGCCTCCCCGTCGAAAGGCATCAAAAACCAGTAAACAGATGGCGAACGGGCGCGACTCCGTCACCATAGTTAGATGAGATCTCAAACTAACCCCAATTTGGATAAAATCCGTTATAAAATAGTGGAGAGACGCGTTGATCAAATGGCTCTCGGAAGGAAGCGGATATAGTCGCAACCCCAATCCCTGAATTGTCAATACTTTAGACGTGCACAAGTACAAGAGTTTTATTGCTCATTCGTGTTATATTTAACTGTTAATTATTGACAAGTTTATATGACTCACAAAACAAAACCACAATCACATTGAAATTTCTTTTTAAACACGAACCGTTACTTTAATTAATAACTTGTTGGACAAGCCAACTAACCTTGTCATTAAGACTTGAACACTTCCTTTACTCAATTCATACACCATGTCATGAACGAGTAATAAATCACCTCATGGAGTAAGTTAAACTTGACCCCACTTAATTCATCCTTGTATTATCAATTACCTCATGGAACAAGTTATACTTGACTCCACTTAATTCCTCGATAGACCAAAACAATTCATTAAAAACAATTGACTAGTTGTCAACCTCCATATCCAAACTCATGAATAATCAATTCCACAATATTCTTCAGTCTCCACAAATATAGACCATGATAAAATAATTAATTCATTTGTGAGTACCAAACAAATCTTTGGACGTTTCCTACTCATGCTTCTAAGTTATCAAACATCCTCAAACAACTTTAAGATCAAGATTCTGCAAGTAGTACGTATCTTGAAAAGAAAACAATCCAGCTATGTATTTTTCACTTCGACAATAACTCAAGGAGAATTTCCTCCTATAACCAAATAGAAACCAATTATTATTCCTAACACAAAATTACAGCAATAAGTGTTCCCTTGAAACACCGTAAAACTTTTTAAAAAAATAATTTCGAACATGTTTTAAAGAATAACTTCAACGCTTATACAATAAACCATTCATTTATTTCTTTAAAAACTTTAAAAGCCATACTTTTAAATTGTTAAAAGTTAAAACCACTTTGAATATGTTTAATAACTCTGAAAATATCATAATTAACTTGTATTTTCGTGCCAAATATTTTTAATTAATTTTAATAACAAAACAGATTTTGTAAACGAAAATTGTCAATCTGATGTGATAATTTATTAAAATAATAAACACCACGAAAATTTATTAAAATTTCACACAAGATGTATTACTTTATATAGAACATCCACACAAATTTTTGTAAATTATATATTAATATAAAAATAAATAAAAATCGAATACCGAGCCAGCAACCTGGAAAACAGTCAATTCGAAAACAAATTTATTAAAATAGCAAATCAGCTTCGAAAATTCTGAAACTTTTACACAAAGTCTATTAATGTGTATAGAATATTCATACAAATTTTAGTAAATTATTGATGAACATAAAAATCAGGAAAAATCAAAAGCCGAACATGAAACCCGAAAACTGTCAATTCAAAAATGAATTTTTTTAAAATAGTAAACATGCTCAGAAAATTCTGAAAATTTTACACAAATTGTACAACAGTATAATGAACACTTGTTTAAAATTTCACAGATAAAAGAAATTTATAAAAATAAGAAAAAATCAAATACTAAAACTGGACAGATTAATCAAAAACGTGAAAAACCCTAATTTTGCAATTCGCTAAATCTGAAAATTCCAAATTAAAATCAACATCACCAAAAATCATAAACTTTGTAATTTATAGTAGAATATACTCAAAATTATTAGTAGAATAATTGGATTAAAAAGAACTTCGGGAATTAATCAAAGTTGAAACAATAAAACAAAGAAGGAAAGAGGGGAGAGAACAACCGGCGGTGGTGTCTGGTGGGTGGCGGACAATGGAGGCAGCAGGGTGGTGGCAACGGGGCAGCGAGCAACAACCACCAGCGCAACACAAAGCAACGCACGTTTTCCTCTCTTTTTTTTTTTTGAAACTGAAGTATGCATGAATGAAAAAAAAATAGAAAGAAGAATAAAACCTTTTTTTTACTAGCTTAGGTTTTAACTAGGTTCAATTTAAATATCTTAACTATTTTATTTATTTTGTTTTGGAAAAAAAGAAAAAGGATAGATTTCCTATCGTAAGATATAATTTAAACGGAAATATTAGAATTCAAATAAAATATATCGTTTTCACGAGATAAATCATAATATATTTATAATAAAATATATCCATAAAATATTTGATCGTTTTTATGAAATACATTTAAATATATTTCTAGGAAAATATATTTATAAATATTTGAAAATTACGGGGGATTACAATAATAGGAGTGGTTGTTGTTTTGAATGGATACTACAAGAGGGGGGGGTGAATTGTAGTACCGAGTTCCTATTGAAAATTTTTGCGGAATAAAATTTAAACTGTAAAGGAACAATGGAGAGACAAGAGTTTTGCACGAGGAAAACTTCCTGAGCCCAATAAGGAAGGAAAAAACCTCGACCACTAGGGATTTTAACTCAAACTCTTTTCACTAATATAGGCAAACAACTCTGTTACAATCCTATACGACTCGGGCCAACTGAGTTCCACTWAGAACTCAAGTTCCAATCAATAGTTCCCTCTAACTGTTGAAACTCACTGACTTCCACGAAGTCTTCTCTTTCTCTCTCACAGGCTTAACTCAAAGCCTAATTCAATACTCTCTCAAGCTTYACTCAAAGCCTTGATTACAGGAAATTCACTCAAATTCCCCCTTACCCCAAAAACCAAACTTTCAGAATGATTTAAACTCTTAGATAGGAACTTGGTATAGGAACAAGGAACAAATGACTTAGTTTAAGATTTAGAAAACTCTGTTTACGCTCAATTGCTTAAGTCAGATGTCCAATTTTTCACAAACACTTAAAGCATGATTTTATAGTTTTCAAAATCTTTTTCTCYAAGAAAAGTAACTGTGTTCCACTACTCCACCACTTACCCATGATCCCACTAACACTTACAGTGTTCCTGAACTTAATCCATGATCCCACTAACAACACTTACAGTGTTCCTGAAATCAACCAACTAAGTCCAACTTCTATCCACTACCCACGTTTATGGTCAGTAGATAGAAAGTGGGAATTTAATTTGTTTTCAGATATTTTCCAAAGCATTTATTAAACTTTGATAAATAAATATCTTTTGATAAATAAAATCTTTTGTAAAGATAAAATTATATTTAAACTCATAAACAAATTTTATCTTTTACTAATCAATTTTAAATCTCACAAATTAAATACTTATTACGTGGAGTGGAGATATAATAATATCACCTAGTTCCAACTCGTTCCAATTAATTGGACCTCGTTCCAAAGGAACTCGTTCCAAATGAACTCGTTCCATATGAACTTGTTCCAAAGGACCTAGTTATTATATTATCATATTAAACCTAGTTACTAGTTCCTTTCATATTGAACCTTGTTCCATTCCCAAATTCCTTTTAACAAATCAAACTAATAACAAACTCATGCTACTTGATTGATCTGCAACACTCTTGACTTGCTTCCTTGTTTGTCTGACATGATTCTTTGCACTTGYCGAATACTCCTTCAACAATTTCTCCACAATTAATCATGACCTTAACACACTTAGAAAACAAGATTAAAATGTTTGCCTTCTTTGGTTTATTATGTCATCATCAAAACATAGGGTCAACAATTTCCCCCTTTTTGATGATGACAAACCAAAGGCAAACTAGGTAACAAAAATTAAAATAAAATTCAAGAAAGAATAATAAAGGCGTGAAATAAAATATAAATACTCTAAGACAGCAGTTTTTATTTTCATTGCTAATATGGTAGATAAGTATAGTCTTTTGCCGTAATTTTCCCCCTTTTGGCATTATCTTAAAGAAGAGTATCACATCACAGTACCACTAGAGTCAAGTTCGAAAGAACATTCAAGTATCTCAACCCGATATCTAGTAATATTAGCCATCCAAGCTCTATAAAGAATTAAAAGTATAAGATCTAGATTCGACTTTTTGTGTGTTCCAAATGTTCAAGTAGTCTRAGAGAGTTACCAGACACAAAGAAAAACAAGAAAAATAGTCCAAAATAATTTATGTAAACTAAGAAAAGAAAATAAAAATAAATAAAGGAACTAAAACATCATCATCATTAATGGAAGTGTTGAAAGGAAATGATAGTCTATGGTTCACAAGCTTTTTGTGGTGGTGGTATTCTTATCTGTTTTGAGCAATATTTCATGGCAATGATTGACTTTTTGTGGAACTGAGAGAATATTGAAATACTGAGAGATGGTCTTCTGCTTTGTTAATTTCAAATCCATGGTACTTATATGTGTTTCATTGTGTAATTTGAGGTACCATTGGAACACAGAAGTAGAGAAACAAAGATAGATACTTTTATTTGAGCGACAAATATAATGGAACATGGAGGATTAGGTGGAACATGGATAAATAATTTTATTATTGGAACGGGTTCCACCAAATACACATATTTGACTGTTTTGGCATAAGTTCCTTTGTAACTAATCGACTTTTTATCGGCAATTGTTTCCCGTCATTTGATCTTTCTCCATGTATCTTTGTAATATCAATTCCTCTCTCAATTCTTCCCCCTTAATTTTTGAGTGGATGCTAATTTGTAGTATTGTGGGAGTGTCAACCATTGTTAAATTAAATTGCTCAAAAGGAAAGAATATGGATATTTGATGTGAGTTGTGATGGTGTTATTTTAGTGTGAGGGATGGAAGGAATAAATAAAAAAATTTGTCGAGATAATAAAGTGGGTGGATTTTGTAGTTAGTTAGGATATAGATATGGAATGGAAAGTTTGTTAGGCAAGATATGATATGATGATTAGATGAATTGATGATGGATGAGTTATCTTAGGAACTACACGTTGACTTTTTATTTATTTATTTATTTTTTTGATAAAAAGATAGATAACATAATATAAAGTGGGTGGACTTAATACCCAAAAAAACTTTCCTAAATATGAATATTCCTTTCATGATAGAATATTTGGATATGAATCAAGATAAATGGAATGCGGGAAAGGGATATAAATTATAGAAAAAAAAAATTGAAGAAAAATAAAAAAACAAAAAAAAATGACCCAATGAAGAAAAATATAAAAATTAAATAAAAGAAGGATAAGACTAGAAGGTAACTCTTATGTACACTACTCATTAGAACACTTGGAACACTTGAATCCTCTAGACCTACCTTTACCTTTTTGAGTCTTCGACAGTAAAGGTAATATTACAAAGACAAGGAGTGAGTCCTTAATCTGTTCCTCATATTTGTGAGGAGGAACTCACTAAGTTTGTGACGTAATTCCCTTATTTTATCCAGGCTTTTGGGTACMATTTTTGGCTACTCAACTTATTCTTATCATACCCAATTCCAGTCTCATTTTATCATGTTTTTCTCTTGGTAGAGGCTTGGTTAATATATCAGCAATTTGATTTTCAATTTAACAAAATTATAACCTTATCAAGCCTTTTTCCATATTATCTTTTAGAAAGTGATGTCGAATGTGAATATGCTTTACTCTAGAATGATGCACTGGATTTTTAGATATGCAAATTGCACTAGTATTGTAATAGTAAATGGGCAGACATTCAATTTTAACACCAAAGTCACATACTTGTTTCTTTGGAACTCCCTATTATGAAGCATGACCCAAGGAACTGAACCATACCAGATGTGCTTTTGCAATTAACTGAATTGCACTAGTATTGTAACAGTAAATGGGAAGACATTCAATTTTAACACCAAAGTCACATACCTGTTTCTTTGGAACTCCCTATTATGAAGCATGACCCAAGGAACTGAACCATACCAGATGTGCTTTTGCAATTAACTGAATCTCCAGCATAATCCGCACAAGCAAAACTTATCAAAAGTGTCACTTTTCTTAAGACTGCATATCTCATCACATTGTCTTGATTTGTTCCATAGGAACTTGTAAGACCAATGTCGAAATCATCATCTTCCGATTTAGAACCTACAATATGTCAGTCTCATAGGAAAATAGCATGAACACTTTCTTCAACACATATTTTTCTTTTGTTATTATAGACTCTATAAGTCTTGCTGTGAGGTGCATATCCTAAGAATACTACCTCATCACTATGAGCATCAAAATTTTCTAAATTATTTTTCCATTAATATGAACATGATGTTTTACATCCAAAAGTTCTAAAGTAAGAGATATTGGTTCTCCCTTTGAACCATTTTAACAAACACAAGAAACTCATCAAATGTTTGATCTTTGTTAGTTAAAGAAAAATTAACTCATGTGTATCTTGAAAAACCATCAACAATAACTAACACATATTTCTTACCTGTATTACTTTGGATGCGGACTGGACCACACAAATCGATATGAAACAGTTCCAATGGTTGTGTTATACTTACCAATTTCTTCGACTTAAAGGAGGACCTTACATGCTAATTTCCTCTTGCACAAGCATCGTAAACTTTATGATCGATGAATTTAATTGAAGGTAAACCTACAACCAAATCCTTTGAACTAAGTTTGTTCAACAAAGAAAGACTTGCATGTCCACATCGCTTGTGCCAAAGCAATGGATCGTCATCAATAACACTTAAACAGGTTAGATTGTTCTGAGGAACATGGTCAAGGTTCACAATGTAAGTGTTCCCTTTCCTTGTTCCTTCAATAATATTTCACCAGTGTTATTGTTAAATACGAGACATTTTTTATTAGTAAATTTAACAAAGTTTCCTTTGTTACAAAATTTAGAGAGATGCTTAATAAATTATGTCTCAAACCCTCGACAAAGAGGAAAGATGTAAGGTTCCCTTTAAGTCGAAGAAATTGGTAGTACACACACCATGTGAAATGTTCTCATATCGATTTGTGTGGTCAGTCCGCATAAAGCAGATACAGAGAAGTGTTAGTTATGTTGATGGTTTTCAAGGTACAAATGAGTTTAATTTTCTTTCTAACAAGATCAAACATTTGATGAGTTCCTTGTGTTTGTAAAATGGTTCAAAGGAGAACCAATATCTCTTCTTAGAACTTTTGGATGTAAAAACATCATGTTCATATTAATGGAAAATATTTGGAAATTTGATGTCTAGTGATGAGGAGTATTCTTAGGATATGCCCTCAACGCAAGCTTATAGAGTCTATAATAACAAGAAATTGTGTTGAAGAAAGTGTTCATGTTATTCATGAGACTGACATATTGAGGTTCTAATAGAAGATGATGATTTCGAATTGGCTACAAGTTCCCTATGGAACAAAATCAAGACCATGTGATGATGAAATGCAGTGTAAGAAAGCAAGGTAAATCCCAATGAGGCGATCAACAACTCAAGAGCAGTCCTCAACAATTTGAGGAATGTTCAACATAGAAGATGAGGATTTGTAGGGGCAAAGAGAGAAGTCCAAGAAATATGACGAGGAAATGCTTCCACAAAGAAGGATTCCGTAAGGGAGTTCCAACAAAACATGGAAGCACAAAGTCTCATGCCAATGGGATGATCTCAGTAACATTAAGAAGGGAATCAATACTAGATCTTCAAATGAAGAATTTGCATTTCATCGCGTCCAGTCACTTGAGCCAAATCATACGGGAAGCCTTGGAGAACAGATTGGGATTGTGCGGATGCAAGATGAACTAACAGTTTGAAAGGAACAGTAATGAAACATTGACCTAAGTAAATCTTAAAGGTCATTGGACTCATTGGGGTGTTTAGGAACAAGCTGGAGAAGTATGGAACGATTGTATGCCAAGGCAGGTTTGGTTGTCAAAGGCTATAAAACAAGAAGGTTTGATTCGATGAATATGTTGCACCTGTTGCTAGTTAGAAGAATTCGTAATTTACGCATTTGCAGTTTCATGGGGATTCGGTTGTACCAAATTGGATCTAATGTGTTTCTGAATGGTTTTTAATGAAGACGTCTATGGGAAACGACTGGTTAGTAAAATCCAGACTCCTAACCATGTTTAAAGCTTGATAGCTCTATATGGGTTGAAACAAGCTCCCGGAGCATGGTTATGAATGATTTCAAAATTTTTTCTTCGTAACATTTCAATAGAGGTAAGGTTGAATGACCTGTTCCTAAGTCAATGACTGATTTAATAATTGTCAATATATTTGATGAATATTATTTTTGGAGAACTAACGAATTCTATGAAGGAAGTTTTGCCGATCTATGAGCAGTGAATTCGAAATGAGTCTGATGGGAGGAATTAATTTTTTTTCCGGGTTTACAAATCAAACAAATAGAAAAAAAGGTCATAATGATCCCAATCACAAAATATGTGAGGAATTCTCAAGAAATATGACTGGTATAATAAAGAAAATCACAGCCCGCCATGGGAATGAACAAGGTTAGATGAAGACAAATGATAGAGGAAGTGTCAATAAACTCATATCCAGGTATGATTGGTTATTTATTAATCATAATATTAGTGATCTAGATATTGCTTCAGTGTTAGTGTTTGTTCTAGTTCAATAAATCATAAAGAATCTCACATGACTGCGTAAAATAAATCTGAGGTATTTGAAGGGTGTGATGAGATTTGTGTTTAATCAAAGTGACACTTTTGATAAGTTTTGCTTGTGCGCGATTATGCTAGAGATATCGTTATTATCGCAGCAATCTGTATGGTAAGTTCCTAGGGCATGTTTCGTTATATGGAGTTCCAAAAAACAAAACCTTGCAACTTTCTACAGTAGAAGTAATATGTGCAGCTGTTGTTGTTCTAATATGTGATCAAGCACAGGTTAAGTGAATTTTGGAATAAATTTGAATGTCTGCCCATTTTATTACAATACTAGTGCAATTTGCATATCTAAAATCCAGTGCATCATTCTAGAGTAAAGCATATTCACATTCGCATCACTTTCTTAAAGATAATTGGAAAAAGGCTTGATAAGGTTAATTTTTTGTAAATGAAAATCAAATTGCTATATATTAACCAAGCCTCTACCAAGAGAAAACATGATAAAATGAGACTGGAATTGGGATGATAAGATAAGTTGAGTAGCAAAAATGTACCCAAGCTGGATAAAATAAGGGAATTGTTCACAAACTTAGTGAGTTCCTCCTCACAAATATGAGGAAAGATTAAGGACTCACTCCTTGTCTTTGTAATATTACCTTACTGTCAAGCTCAAAAAGGTAAAGGTATGTAGAGGATTCAAGTGTCCAAGTGTTCTAATGAGTAGTGTCATAAGAGTTACCTTCTAGTCTTATCCTTCTTTATTTTATATATTTTTTCATTGGTCATTTTTTTTGTTTTTTATTTTTCTCTTTTTTTTCTATAATTTATCCTTTCCATTCCATATACTTGATTCATATCCAAATATTCTATCATGAAAGGAATATTCATATTTAGGAAAGTTTTTTTGGTATTAAGTCCACCACTTTATATTAGTTATCTATTTTTTCTTCAAAAAATATAAAATTAATAGATTCGTTCCTAAATAATCAATCATATATCTCATTATATATCATCTATCTTTATCCAGTTATCTAATACTCATAAAATTCATCAAACCATATTCTATTCTACCTAACTACAAATCCACCTCTATCTTTATTTCTTATTTTTTATTTTTTCCCCAACTTAATATAATCATTCATTCAATCACCTTTCCTTTTGAGCAATTAATTATAATGTGACACTCCACAATATCAAATAGCATCCACTAAAAATTAAGGGGAAGATTGAGAGAGGATGATATTACAAAGATACTTGGAGAAAGTCAAATGAGGGAAACAATTGCGATAAAAAGTCGATTAGTACAAAGGAACTTATGCCAAAAACTCAAATATGTGTATTTGGTGGAACCCGTTCCAATAATAAAATTATGGTTTTTTTGTCATAACTACTTAGTTTACACATTTTTGCAAAATACTACCCTAATTAGAAAAACTTAAACATACTTATTTAATTATTCATGGTATACTGATTTGAGGCGTGAGGGAGGAAATCGGAAAAAATGGCAAAAAAAACAGACAACGTGCATCTCAGTGCATTTGATGACGAAAACCAGCAACACGGAAATGAAACAAAAGTAGTGATCACAATAAAAGGAAATTTAGGTAGTTATTCTAAGGTTTTCTAATGTTAGGTAGTTATTTGCAAAAGTGTGTAATACGGTAGTTATGGACAAAAAACTAAATTATTTTATCTATTCACTAATCCTACTATTCCATATATTGTCACTCAATAAAATATCTATCTTGTTTTCTCATTCTGTGTTCCATTTGGTGATCTGAAACAAACACAACACGAAAAACTGGCGCGGGCGATGCGTTAGCAACGATTTCGATGCTAAAGGAATTTAGAGGAACGAAATCGGTCACTAACGTAAGTGCCTTCCCCTCATCGTGCTAATGATCTCACGACCAATTCGCCTGTAGGAGTGGGCGTGCTCGGTATAGCGGGCACGGCTTGGGACTATCTCGAGGGTGCTTTGCGTGGGCTTGAGCACGGATCCGCACGTGAGTGCATTTGGGGTAGTGTTGTCGAGTAGGGGAGTCGCACGTGGCTACTAAAGGTTATTCCAACGGACGCCGAAACGTTGGTGGCCAAGTAATGGCCACGTTCTGATCAGTAACCAGTTCGTGGGTTGGGGGATGGTACGATCAGCTGTAACCCATTCGCCCGATGTAGCGGCTCTACTCGGTCTATTGTAATTCATTCATCACGGTTATTGAATGCACATACTTTACATTTTTTAGCACATTAGAAGCGTACTAACCCTAAAAATTACTACGAAGTGTGTTTCTATATGCAAGAGACTACTAACCTAGAAATTTGGTGACATTTGCATTATCAGTTAAAACGGTGCTAAAACCGGTTGTCATAGTTATCTGAATTTTAAAGTGAATTCACATAATTTCCGGTCTTTGTTTAGCACAATTATATAAATGATACAACATGAAATCGGAAGTAATTGCCTTCAAACATATATAGAACAATTAACTAAATCTGCAAAAAAACAAAGTTAGTTTCGTAAATAGAAACGGGAAACGATTCGCCTTGAATCGCTATATAAAGAAAACAAACCAATGTTAGTTTGTAATAATAAAAACGAGCGAAATAATCTTCCGCTGATGCTATCAAGGATAAGCATCGTTAGTATTGACAAGTGTAATAATAATGTAAGAATGAAATAAAAAAGATGAAACAATGAAAACGTTAAAACTTAATGAAATCTACATATATTACATGGAAATTATAGTGAGTTTCTACATGTTTGTTTAATTAGATGACTCGTAATGTTTCATTAATTAGATTGAAAAAGGATTGTTTAATGGGCGACTCTCAGAATAAACTTGTTATTGTTGTTGAAATCGAACAGAATCGATGCTTTGAACTCAAGAACGAATATGTTAGAGTATTTGAGAGGTGAGAGAGGAGAATCGAGTTAAGAAGAGAGAGAGGAATAGACGTGTCTATGAAATGTGTGTTTTTCGGAATGAGCAAGGCACGTATTTATAGGCACGAGAGGACGAAGGAGAAGGAAACCTGGTATATGCAGGAGGGCTGGTATATAGCGTTTTTTTTTGTGGCAGCGTATATCGCAGGAGGCCTGCGTGGTATACGAAAGGGGGCCTGCGTATATACGCAAGGGACCTGCGTATATACGCGGCTTCTCTGTATATATGCTCGGTTTTTTGATTTCCTCGATTATTATTTCCATATACGTGATTGCCTTGATGACGCACCTAGACCCTTGCTCTCCAAGCAAGGAGATTTTTTTTTTTTTTTTTCTAGAGTGTTCTAGAGGTTCCAAGTATTTCGGAGTATTTTTTGGTGTATTTGGTATTTTTTTTGATTTCTGGTATAAAAACTTATAAAAATCATAGAAAATAAGAAAAATCAGAAATAATCTAAAAAACTAGTGAGTTTAGAAAACTGGAATATGGAGATCACCATTAATTATTTAAAAATTAAAAAAGAAAGAAAACCTAAAAATGAAAAAATTAAAAAATAAGAAAATTTATTTTTGCCCTTTATTTGTCTTTGCTCAATGTTCGGAGTACGACCTCAGGTATTTCCACTTTTGTGAGTTCAAAGCATATTTTCTAAGTCGAACAAATCGCGAGACGCGGTATGTTTATCACTGATTACCTTTTGGGGAGCATTTTTAGGTGTTACAGAAGCCCCCATTTGACTGAGTCTGGAGAGCGATAGTCTGTAAGACGAAAGTCAAATTTCCGATTCAGGACGGAGAGCACTAAGACGTTCTGCGACCTGAGTCACATTTTTCGCGGTTTGAAACAAAGGTGTTTAACTGTGCGTGGTCGTGGGTCTGATTTGCTTGCTTGGAATTTTGTTGCGGGAGCAACTCCAAAACCCGGAAGAGTGCGGCGGGACTTCTTGAGCGGGAGAAGATTCCAAAAACGAGGATGCTAAGGAATTTCTTATGGGAGAATTTCCACGACGAAGATGTGCTGACGGAATCTGTAGCGGGGAAGATTCCAAGACCGAAGATGTGTGACTGGACTCTGTAGCGGGAGAGATTCTAAACCCAAAGATGTATTTGCTTTAGATTCGTGCGGGAGAAACCATAGACCGAAAGATGGTGTGCTGGATTTCTGTAGCGGGAAATCGTAGACCGAAAGATGCTTGTGTGGATTTCTGTAGCGGGAGAAATCGTAGACCAAATGTGCCTATATGGAATTTCTAGTGCGGGAGAAATTTCCAAACCGAATGTGGTAAGGAGCGGTTAGCGCAAAGAAGCCCATTTTGACTTGAGTTGCAGAGACGAAATCTCGTAAGAGAAAGTCGTATTTGGAATTCGGGACGGAGAGCACTCAGAGTTTGCAACCCTGATCACCTTTTTCGCCGGTACATGCAAAACAAAGGTTGTTTTAACTGTTACGGCGCGCCATGCGGTTTTATGCCTTGGAAGCGCCTGGATCCTCGGGCTGCTTTCTCCTACGGCTGACTTGGTTTTCAGGAGAAAATAGGTGATGGAATACCTTCGGAAGCGTCGTTCTAGGTAGCTTTTCCTACCTGACCTTGGCTTTCGGGAAAAGAATGGTGAGATGCTTCCCTACGGCTGATTGCTTTTCGGAAGAAGTAATGTAAGTTCGTGAAGCGCTCGTTCCTTCGGAAATTTCCTATGGCTGACTTGCTTTCGGGGAAAGTTGCGTGTAGCAAAATCGCGCTATAGCGATGATGCCGTATAGGGCTATGAGTATGATATGAATTCCTTGGAAACGCTCGTTCCTCAGGAACTTCCTACGGTGACTCGCTTTTCGGGAAAGGATGTTGCGTGTAGCATCGGTATAGCGATGAATGCGTATAGGCGTGTTTAGGCATGCATGTAAGACTGGGCCTAGTTGTGTGGAGGTGGTGCCAGCGCACTTGCAATGTAATGTGATGTGTTTGTGCAAGAATGCATTGATGGATGAGTCTTGTAGGCTCAATGCGCAATGATGCTTAGGTGCTCAATGGGTAATATGCGTATGCATCTTTTCTTAGATCTATGCATGGAATGACCAGGAAATTGCTTAATTATAAAAATAATTATGTAAAAAAAAATATTTTTTTTTTTTTATTCTTCATTTGTAATAATTATAAACATATTAATATTTATATATATAATTGGCAAGATGTTTGGTTGCGGGATGGGAGCGTCTCAAGCCCATTCGAGCAAGGCGATGCTTGTGATTGCAAGTGGAGCCCCAACTGGGGTTTGGGTGTTTGGGAATGGGTTAATTTTTGGTGTGTTGATGGTTGGTTTGTGGGTGAGCCAGCTTGATTGAGGTTGGGGCAATGGTGATGGAGTTAAGGTAGGGCTAGTGAATTTTGTGGAGTCAGGTTTTGGTTAGCTTTTTGTGGTGGTAATGGTAGGAATGAGATGTGATTTTGACTTGCCAGAATGTGATTGAGTTGAATGCGGCATGAGGAGAGAAATGGCAAGATGCTCAATGCGATGCTTTGAGGAGGATGCGCATGATAAATCTGCAGAGTGATAGCCTAAGGATGAGTTGAGAGAGCTTTAAGGTATATGAAAGAATAGGCTAAAGGTTCAAGTAGAAAGGGCTAAAGTTGTAACTAAGGGTAAGTAATGGGGAATGTATTCTGGTTGGCAGTGATGTTGGTTCACAAACAGAAAAAGTCGACGGGGACGCAGTTAGCGGAAATCGGTCGGGTTAATGGGGTTGCGACCGATTTCGGTCGCTAACTGCGGTCGCATTTTCCTTCGCCGCTAAAAATTTAGCGACCGAATTTCGGTCGTAATCCTTAGCGACCGTTTAGCGACCGAAAATACGACTGGCAAAATTGGAGAAAAATGACGTGAAAAAATTACGACGACTAACTCGGTGCTATAGCGACCGACATGAAATGTCCGCTTCGCGACGATAGTCGGTCGTATTCATTCTCCTTTATTTGGAGGGAATACAATTAGCGATCGACTTATCGTCGTAATAGCGACGCACAATCGGTCCGCTATAGCGACGAGTTAGTGGTCGATAATTGTATTTTCTCAAATAATGGAGGGAATTTGGAATTAGTGACGATTTGTCGGTCGCTAAATTAATTTCCCTCAAAAAAATGGGGAAATTCGATTTAGGACTGACTGTCGTCGCTAAATCAATTTTCTCATTTTTATTTTTTTTCCATCCTTCCAATTTTATGTTATATGTGTAATTTAAGTAATTAAAATTATTTTACAAAATTTCAATTTAGACTATGCTTATTTTATCTTTTTAACTATTTTGCCTCATAAAAAGAATGAGGGAAAGTAACGTAATCTTCATAATTTAAAAATGAAGAAAATAATCAAGAGGTATGGAAGTATGGTAAACAATTAAATTAAAACACCTTTGATTACAAATACATATTCGATATAACTTGAGCTCTATGTTATGCTGTACAACTTAGAAGCTCAATAATTTATGTGAAATTCAAATTGGAAATATGAACTTGTAATCGTAAGACAGAAGAAAAAAAGCCACAAAGGCAGTTATGATTAAACAATCCATGGAAATGTACCATCTCATTAAGTTCCACTAGTTCAGCAAGGTTTGAGATAATAAACAAGTTCCTGAAGTTAAAACATGAAAATCATATGAATTAATTAAAATATAGCAACTACAAACAACTGAGAAGAGTGAGTTAAGGGACTGCCAAAGGAACATGGCACCACTGCTACGATCAATCCAGAGAACCAGGAACAAAGTTAACATGGCAACAATTAAGAAATATGAATGGGGATAGATAGAGTATGGGTGTAGATAGCGAGATCAAGAGATGATTCGTCGTCTTACGAATTCAATTATTTACCAAGTACTGAAAGATGAAACACAAGTATCTTGCAAAGTAAGGAAAAGAAGGCAGGAAAGCACTGAAGCAATATAAAGTATACTTACAAGTATGATCATCTTATGAAAAAGTGTGTGTTTACTGCAAAACATTAATAATTTGTCAAGAGAAGTGCATAATTCGTGTTAAAACATATAATTTCGTCAAGAGGAAGTGTATTGTGTTAAAACATTAATAATGTTCGTCAGGAAGTGCTAATCTAGTGAACTCACAAGTTGATGACCACCGAATACTCATTGACTGTAAGTTAAAGTAGCTTCACAGAACTCCTATATGTGTAATGATCAGGATAGCTAATAGACATACTATGTTACTGATGTTGCATATCATTCAATACCATAGATCATCAGAATCTGACTTGGGTATGGACACTTTAACCCCTCCTTTGGACCAATGTGAAAGTGTTATTTAAGCCGTGTCAACACTTTGGCACAAATGTATCTACGAGGATCAGCCGAAACAGAGGTTAAAGTTTTCATTGGCTCTCAGGCAATCTTTTCTAAGTGCAGAGTGTTAAAATTACAGAAATAACAAGTCTTTATGTATCCTTTTGGCATCAATAAAAAATCAAGCACTAAACAGAATATGAATTCAATACTCACACATCAAGAAGGGAAATTTAAGTCATTGAAGGTTCTAAGGACTCAACTCGTACAAGACGAATAAAGATTTGATCAGCTTAATTTGCTGGCTACGCAGTATCATTAAGTTCACTAGATCAGCCACCAAAACGTAGGCTTAGAAGAAACAATTCACTAAACAGTATATTCTAGTGTTGTCTATTCCAAGACATTAAAAAGATAGATATGCAGTAGACATCCAAATAGACTGGAGATGAAAGACGGGGCAAGGAAGAGCAAATAAAAATAATTATAAATATTGACAGATTATGGCTCAGCTGATTCTTACAGATCTTAATCAAAAGCCGATAATTATGGAAAGGAATTTTTTGATAATATAACCACTGATTGTGAATGGTCATTTGGTTTAAGAATTGCAGGTAAGTCAAATAACAGCTAACACCACTATCAATATTTTTCGTTGCAAATGAGATCATACAGCTTCTGTAGTCAGAGCAAGCTGATAAACATGAAAAGCAGCACATAAAATAGTAAAGACCATCTGGAGAAGTGACATTGTGACAAATCAATGTAGAGAAGTTATAATAAAGGATGCCGACTGCAAGATCACGCCAGAGAAACTACGAAGCTTCTAATCATCTTAATATTACCAATCTCGTATAAGACATCAACATTGAATCAAGTAACAAGAAGCAATCATTAATTAAAGACATTTATAGCTTAAGATGGAACTCTAATATGCTACAAGCATTCTCCAGTCAGCAATAAATAGCCTTAAAATTAATAGAAAAGAAAAGATAACAAGGATAAACTAGCATCCTATGCAACCCAACAATAATGATTTCATTTATCCCACTTCACGTAAAATTTCAATATAACTCAAGATGGCATGCTAATTATGCTATGAATTCTCACGGTATAAGCAATTAAAATAGCTTACAAATTAATAGAAAAGAAAGAGAAAAAATAGAGAGAAAGACTCCTTAACTCTAAATTGGCCATTCAGTTACGAAAAGTAGCACAATATCTCAGCAAAAAATGTAGTCAATGTCAAGTACAAAGTAAGCAATTAAATATAAGGTCGCAAAGAAAATGCCAATATTATGAGCAAAGAATAAAGAAGTGCTAATATAAAGTAGATCATGCTAACCAATGACTAATGAAATTAAGTCATAGTAATAATATTATTTTCATCAAAAGACAGAAAAATCAGCAGCACTTTAATAAGGAATCAAGATGAAAATTCACAAGAGAACTATTTACCCAATAATTATATCGAAAATAAATATTTTTAAAAAGGAATCTGGTTAGAAGCAAAGCACATTGCTTAAGATGAATTCAAGATTATGAACCTACAATACCATTTTTTTAACTTTCAATGCAACAAATACTAGAAATCTATCATCTAGGATATCAAAATTTCCAACTGAAGATAACAATAAATACGCCAACAAACTAATTTTAAATTCAATACTTTGAGAACAACATCAAGTTAAACAATACTAAAACACTCAACAGCTAATCAAAAGAAGGAACCCATGAACAAAAAATATCAATCATTTATTGTAAGCACAACTGTAATGCTCAAACTTATCAGCAAGAGAGAACATTTCCAGAGACAAGAAAACTGTTAAGGTACAGTTTCAAGAGGAATCGAGGGTGAAAAACTCCCTCCTCTTAGCATCTCGCAAGGCATTCCAACAGGAAAATGCTGCAAACATGGACATAATCCAAACAAACATGAAACAAATTTTTTCAATATGTAGGCAGAAAAACAGAAATACTACTCAAAAGGAGCTAGTTCAAACTATGCACAACAAGAAATTTTTAAAACGACAGGCCAATGAAGGCCCCCTTAAAAAAAAAATAACAATTTGAAAAAAATTTCCCTAAACAACAAAGGGAAGCAAAACCAGTAGACCAAAAAAATTAAAGCTTCACCTTAAATTTAGGGTTTAGTTTTACTTTAAGATTGGGAACAAAGGAACAAAGGAAGAGGAGAGAGAAGGACGCTGGTCGGGGGTGGGCGCGCGCTATGTGCTGTGCTGTGCTTGGCATGTGCTGCTGTGCGTGCCTGCGCGGTCAGTGCAGTGGGTGTGGCGGATGGTGTTGCTGACGAAGGAGGAGAGAGGGGAAGGGAATAGAGAAAAGAGGAAGGGTGTCGCACGTCAAAGGGAGACGCGGAGGGAATCGGGAGTTTGGGGGTTAGGGTTTCGTCGAGTGAGGTAGAGTGAGAAGTGTTTGGGTTATGTTTTTGTGGTATTTGGTCAAGTGAGGATAGAGGGAGGAGCTAATATGTCGTGTTTTTTGAGTTTATTTTTTGAGATATTTGTTTTTCTTTTTTCTTTAAAAAACAATTAGCGACTGAATCGGTCGTAAATAGCGACGATTTGAATCGTGTCGTATTAGCGACTGATTATTCGGTCGTAATTTTAGTTGTAAGGCGAAGGGAATAAACTCATTTGCAAAGTTTAGTTTCTTAGCGACCGATTTTCGGTCGCTAAATAAGCTTTTAAGGAGCGATTATCGGTTCGCTAATTGGCGACGATATCGGTCGCTAAGGTCGCAATAGGACCGACAAAATTGGTTCGTAAAAGCGGTCGCCGAGAGATTCTAGAGTGTAAGCTCGAGTCTATGTCGGGTGTACACTGGATTTGTGTTCTGACTTTAAGGGATCAACTATATGAGAGAGTGGAGCTCAGAGTGTTATTGGTTTTGGGTGGATCGAGAGAGGCTTCTACGTATCCTTACGGAATCAGACGTGTGTTCTTGATGATGCTTTGGACAAATGCCTCGTGTGAGAGGGCCTTTTGTGGTGTAAATGTGTGATTGTGGTTTGAGGGTTGAAAAAGGCTCGATGATCACGAGGTGACGGTGGCAGTGTGCTTTTTAGACTTTACTTTTTGTTTGAATTTGGCTTTTGACTTTGGATTTGCTGGATTTTGACATTGATGCTTTGTGATGCCTGGTATTGAATTTTGATTTTTTGCTTTTTGATTTTTGCCCATTTTTTCTCTCTTTTTTTCTTTTGCACGTCTTTTCCTACGCCGTTTGGTCAAGGTTAGGCAGATGTGAGGTGATGAAAGAAAATAGGCTGAATGATAGTGTTTATGGCTCAAAGGGTGTGCAAGGATTTTGATTTTGATGTGGTGAGGGATGGAGGGAGAGTTATTTTGTGGAGCTACAAAGAGGTCTCTTGGCAATGTCATTGAATTGTGAGGTCGATTATTATTTGTTCATCAAAGTTTAGAGCACAACTATAGAGGTAAGAAATGAGAAAAAGAAACTTTATTACACAACAGAATTTATTACATAGGGTAATTGCAAGAAATTGATCCTACTTAAGAATAGAACGAATGGAAAAGAAATGATACTAGTCTAGGGAAAAGGGATCTCGACTCGATCCTAAGTAAGATCCAACTGACTCATGTAATTGAGAAGATATTCTCTAATGTCAATCCAATGTGTAGACCTTTGCGAATGTGGTAAGGCTCGTACTTGAGATGATCTTTGTAATTGAGGCTGGGGCCAGAAATGGAAGGTCTTGACCATCTCTTTTCAATAGGGCGGGCTAGGGTGGCAGCAACTCTCTCCATCTAGTCAGAAGGTAGTGAACCTCATTTTTCCTGGTTAAGGATTTCAAGCTCTCGGAGGAGTTTGGGTCGAAGTTACTTGTTCTTGCATGATGGGTGGATGAGTTTCCAAGTGCTTTTTTTCAGGTAAGTGAAAAGAACCACTTCTGAATATCGTTCCAGGAAAGGGGAAGACCATTGGAAAGCCAGATCATCCTTTAAGTGCAGGTGGTTTAATCCTTTGACTGAAATGAGGGTCATCAGTCGGCTTGAACTTGGGTATGTCTTCGGTGAGAAATCCTTTGGCGTTTGGTTGCAGGTTGGGGTCAAGAGAGGTTGGTTTGTAAAAGGTGGGGTCCGACGGGCTTTGGATCGCCTTTTCAAAATTGTCAAGGAGGGCTCAGGTCAACTCTTGTTCTTAGTTAGCTGTTGACTTAGCTCGGCAAGCTTTTGGAGCTTTCTGTTGGGAGCGATTTTGTGGTGTTTAAGGCTAATTGGGGGATGGTTTGGTGGTTGGATTGGGATTAGGGCTCAACTCTTTGGGTCGAGCAAGGGATATGGAGACGCCTTCACCCCTGTTGCAAACAGAATAAACCCTTGTGACCTCCTTGGTCTTATTGACCTATGGATGAGATGCAATTGCTGTCTATAGGTCTCTTTCTCGATAAGAATGTATGAATGAGGTGCCCTTTCGTTTTTTATTGAATTTTTTTGGTTTTTTTTTATTTTTTGAATTTTTTTTGCTTTTTTTTTTTTTTGAAGGGAAATGAGTGGGAATCGTTGCACTGTCCTGAGTGGTTAGGGCATGGCAGAGGTCGAGCTAAGTTGCTGAAGGAAGGTCATCCTATGTGAGTCTTAAAGTAAGTCTAAGGTCAAGTCTGTGCTACTGTAGGTCAAGGGTCAGACTTAAGATTAAAGTCTGTGTGGCAAGTCGAAAGTTTGAAGGACAAAGTCTAGTGAACTATGGGTCACAGCTAGGTGAGGTCTAAGTTACTATGGGCTAGATGCATGATGTGAAAGAATGAACATGGATCTATATGAAAGTGTGTGTTAGGTCTAGATATACAATTGGCTAGGAATACATGCCATATTACAAGACAGTGTGACAAGTCCTATGGTCGATTAGGTTAAGTAGAGAAGTGTACCAGCCTAAAAGTAGAGCTCAGGTGAGTTGTTCACGCTAGCATCTAGGATGTTGGCCAGATACTCTTTGCCACACGATGCAGTAACAGTGCAAACGGCATGGGGGTAGGATTGCTTAGCATTGCGATAATTAACACATGCACAAGATAGTATCCCCCTTAGGTAGTCTCGGCATGAATGCCATAGTGAGCCAAAGGAGCTAGGCGCGATTTATTCAAGGTATGCAAATGCAAAGATCAATAAACGTGCTG
>SNQN01000971.1:48272-111796 GCA_008642245.1 Bassia scoparia
TATATATATAGATGCGATCTCCATTATTTGTTTGTATTACTTAGTTCATGAATAGACGCTGAAAGACGGCCACTATAAGCTCCCTACACGCATGGCTATCTGGCTTCTCACGCGGAAAATAGTGGTCAAGAGCCCTGCGCGGTGCCTCTTTTGCGTTCAGATCCTTTCTTCCTGTCGACAAAAGTCAACCTAGTTATAGTGATACACATCCTGACGTCTCACTTCATTTTAAAGATCCATTGCTACTTATGTGGGCTTTAGAACTCTAGCTAGGCAAAACACAAAGTCGCGCAAGTAAGGTTAGGACATATAGCCGACAAACAACAACCCGAACCCGAAATGACCCAAAATCAACTCGTAAAAATGGGTCATGAACAAGAAGATTTATCTGAAACCCGTTTTTTGACCGAACTCGTGAACCTGTTTTAAAATGTTGAACTTTGTTTTATCGACTTGACCGACCGATTTGTCTAGGATAAAGACTTATAAATGTGTTTAATTATGTACAAATCATAAATATTAGTCAATGTAATAAATGTAATATTGCAAAAGTCCAGGCCACTTGTTGCCAATAAAAAGGAAGCAAGATATGCGTTTCGATAAAAATTAGTAGTTGGTACGGTCAGATTATGCATTTTTTAGCTTTTAATAAAGCCCTTACTTAGACAATCTTTTGTAAATAATAATATTTATTAGATTACAGATAAATATATAGTTTGATGAACAATTTCTAGTTAGTGTAGTCACATTATACATTATCAAGTCTTAAAAACCTAATAATTGATCTTAATTTTTGCGCAATAACGAAAGAAAAAGGCATTCCAAAAAAAGTTGACCGATCGAACGGACCTGTTACCGAAAACATCAGGTCATGCTTAATTACTTTTTTCATTAGTGTTGTACTACGTGTGTATTTAATTTGTGTTTGTGTCGTCCACTCTTTTTCTTTTTCAAGATGGACTGTGAGATCCATTTCTTCATTTTCATGTAAACAAGATTATTATTGTGTACATACTATAATATTAGTTATGTTCTATTCTTCTGTGGTGTTTTTTGCTTCCTGTAGTTGCTCTGTATAGTATGTATTATTTTGTCTTTTCTAGTTCAGAGTGTGTTGTTGTCACTGTGCTTACTCCTGTCTATATTATATTAGTTGAATAATTCTGTCTCATTGCTGCATAATATAGAGTATATTTAATGCCTTAACACTTGACCTTGTGGTGTCGAGTGTGGCGGTAATTCTCCCCATATTACAGTCTGTAGCTTTATTTATATTTAATAATAACTTCTCCTCTTTTATTGGGCTCAAATATACTCGTAATGGATAAGTATAAAAAAATTTGTTTGAGGAAAAAAATAATTTGCGAATTATACAAATTTTAGATCATAATATATGCACACGAGTTTTGCTCTCTTCCTTATCTTCTATCTAAAAATTAGACATACTTGTGATATCTAATTTAATTTGTATGGAGCTCATGCATGATTGATACAAATATACAGTTCACATATTACATCAATATTAATCTTACTATTACTGGTCGTCCATGGGCGTCGAGTTTCATTAGGCAATCGATGTCCATGAACAAAGGAACTAAAGAGACTTAAAGCCCTTAATTGCTAGTTGCAAATAAGCACCATATGTCCAGCACCCCTTACTGTTGCAAAGGTCAACATATTTCCATACTCAGTAGACCAACCTCCTACCTATTGCCATACATTTCATTCAGAAGTCAACAATACAAGATTTTTCAACCTATTCTAAACTGCTCTTTTCACAAATTTATGTTTACTCTTTGTTATAACTTCAAATAACATGTTAGAATTTTTCAAGCTGTAATGTCCTTTTTTTAAGGAAGCAAACAAACACACATCATAGCCCTTTCCTAGCACAATTTGCTTAGTATTACATGGACATCATGGACTAAAGATTGATTAAATTTGCAAAAAGGAATTTACACAAACGAATTACATAACTATTAATGTCATAAGGATATTTCTGCAATCCATTGGAGCCTTATCCGGATCATGTAAGCAATCCACGAGAACTTGATACAGTCAGCCCAACTTCCACAGTGAGAGTAAGAGCCATGGTGTGCTTCAGACCTGATAGGATGGCGTAGAACTCAGCTTGTGTTGCATCAACCGCCCAAACTCTACCCGCTTTGCTTGAAATAACTGAATCCAAGTGCTTTAGAACAAACCCTATAGCCGCTTTCCAATAATTGTGGAGGAATTGTTGAAGGAGTATTCGACAAGTGCAAAGAATCATGTCAGACAAACAAGGAAGCAAGTCAGAGTGTTGCAGATCAATCAAGTAGCATGAGTTTGTTATTAGTTTGATTTGTTAAAGGAATTTGGGAATGGAACAAGGTTCAATATGAAAGGAACTAGTAACTAGGTTTAATATGATAATATAATAACTAGGTCCTTTGGAACAAGTTCATTTGGAACGAGTTCCTTTGGAACGAGCGTCCAATTAATTGCAACGAGTTGGAACCAGGTGATATTATTATATCTCCACTCCACGTAATAAGTATTTAATTTGTGAGATTTAAAATTGATTAGTTAAAGATAAAATTTGTTTATGAGTTTAAATATAATTTTATCTTTACAAAAGATTTTATTTATCAAAAGATATTTATTTATCAAAGTTTAATAAATGCTTTGGAAAATATCTGAAAACAATTAAATTCCCACTTCTATCTACTGACCATAAACGTGGGTAGTGGATAGAAGTTGGACTTAGTTGGTTGATTTCAGGAACACTGTAAGTGTTGTTAGTGGGATCATGGATTAAGTTCAGGAACACTGTAAGTGTTAGTGGGATCAAGGTAAGTGGTGGAGTAGTGGAACACAGTTACTTTTCTTGGAGAAAAAGAATTGAAAACTATAAAATCATGCTTTAAGTGTTTGTGAAAATTGGACATCTGACTTAAGCAATTGAGCGTAAACAGAGTTTTCTAAATCTTAAACTAAGTCATTTGTTCCTTGTTCCTATACCAAGTTCCTATCTAAGAGTTTAAATCATTCTGTTAAGTTTGGTTTTTGGGGTAAGGGGAAATTTGAGTGAATTCCTGTAATCAAGGCTTTGAGTGAAGCTGAGAGAGTATTGAATTAGGCTTTGAGTTAGCATGTGAGAGAGAAAGATAAGACTTCGTGGAAGTCAGTGAGTTTCAACAGTTAGAGGGAACTGTTGATTGGAACTTGAGTTTTAGTGGAACTCAGTTGGCCCGAGTCGTATAGGATTGTAACAGAGTTGTTTGCCCTATATTAGTGAAAAGAGTTCGAGTTAAAATCCTAGTGGTCGCGTTTTTTCCTTCCTGATTGGGCCCAGGAAGTTTTCCTCGTGCAAATCTCTTCTCTCTCCATTGTTCCTTTACAACATAATTTTATTCCGCAAAAATTTCAATAGGAACTCAGTATACAATTCACCCCCTCTTGTAGTATCCATTCGAAACAACAATGAATACTACGCAAAAGCTTGAAGAAGGTTTTTCCACCAAGGACCTCCAATGTTCAACGGTAAGTTTTACACTTACTGGAAAAACCGAATGAAGATATTCAAAGAAGTAGAGATGATGAGGACCAACCAGAAGAAGAAACCGCTCATCTCTGCTTGATGGCCAAAGATGAATCCAAGGAAAAAACACTGCATTCTGAGGTAAACCTTACTTCTTTAAGAGATAATCTTAAAAAGCTAAACAAGGACAAACTTCTAAATTTGCTTGTTGAACCCTGATTAATATATAAAGAAGTTGTATTTAAAAGGAACAGACTGAAAAAGATTTATACGTTTGTAAGGAACACAATGCTTGGTTAGGTTTTTTAAAAACTAGCACTGAAGAACGCTTCTTTTATTTATTTGATAGAAACACCAGTTTAAAAGAAGTTGTTGAAAAAGTTGAACTTGAAAACTTTTTGTTAAATGTTGCTCTAAATTGAATTGCTTATTCCAGAAGTGAGTTCCTCCAACACTGTTCCTTCTCAGCGTTCCAGATTGGATATTGAAAAACTAAGTCTAGACTTAGATGTTTTGAAAAAGAAAAATTTGGAACTTGAGAAGAAACTTGTGTCATCAAGTAATAGGAACTCCTGCCTAACGTCTATCCTGGATAGATAAATACCAGAACAAAATAAAGAAGGTCTGGATTTAACCACAAGAAAAGAATAAAAGAAAAAATATTCCTCAGCAAAGTTTTTCTTTTCTATAACTCGGTGTATTTTATAGAAAAACTGAGGTAAAAAAAAAACATTGGTATTTTACCAGCAGCAAAGTTTGCACTTTTTGTGGAATAACTGGTCACTTGCAAACTAATTATCCTCAAAAACTAACTTTGATGAAAAGAACGTAGATCATGTGAGGGAGTCTTGATGAAAAAGTTTGATGTTAGTCCCAAAAGCTACAGGAATCCACAGAAGCTGGGTTCCTAACCTTAACAAGTGAGTTTCTTGTGCAGGCTAAAGTGAAAGGGAACAACCTATGGTACCTCGATAGTGGGTGTCTAAGCATATGAATGGATATGATCTGAAATAAAAATTTCTTTCACTTTCAACCAATGATGGTGGAACTGTGACATTCAATGATAACCTCAAGGTGATATATTGTTATTGAAAAAGTAGGTAAATCACAGTCACATTCCATATATATATATAATAATATATATATATATATATATATATATATATATATATATTATATATATTGCACAAGCATCGCAAACTTTATGATCGATGAATTTAATTGAAGGTAAACCTACAACCAAATCCTTTGAACTAAGTTTGTTCAACAAAGAAGGACTTGCATGTCCACATCGCTTGTGCCAAAGTAAAGGATCRTCATCAATAACACTTAAACAGGTTAGATTGTTCTTAGGAACATGGTCAAGGTTCACAGTGTAAGTGTTCCCTTTCCTTGTTCCTTCAATAATATTTCAACAGTGTTATTGTTAAATACGAGACATTTTTTATTAGAAAATTTAACAAAGTTTCCTTTGTTACAAAATTTAGAGAGATGTTTAATAAATTATGTCTCAAACCCTCGACAAAAAAATATATATATGGAATGTGACTGTGATTTACCTACTTTTTCAATAACAATTATATCACCTTGAGGTTATCATTGAATGTCACAGTTCCACCATCATTGGTTGAAAGTGAAAGAAATTTTTATTTCAGATCATATCCATTCATATGCTTAGAACACCCACTATCGAGGTACCATAGGTTGTTCCCTTTCACTTTAGCCTGCACAAGAAACTCACTTGTTAAGGTTAGGAACCCCAGCTTCTGTGGATTCCTGTAGCTTTTTGGGACTAACATCAAACTTTTTCATCAAGACCTGCCTCACATGATCTACGTTCTTTTCATCAAAGTTAGTTTTTGAGGAATAATTAGTTTGCAAGTGACCAGTTATTCCACAAAAAGTGCAAACTTTGCTGCTGGGTAAAATACCCAATGTTTTTTTTTTACCTCAGTTTTTCTATAAAATACACCCGAGTTATAGAAAAAGAAAAACTTTGCTGAGGAATATTTTTTTCTTTTTATTCTTTTTCTTGTGGTTAAATCCCAGACCTTCTTTATTTTTGTTCTGGTATTTATCTATCCAGGATAGAACGTTAGGCAGGGAGTTCCTATTACTTGATGACACAAGTTTCTTCTCAAGTTCCAAATTTTTCTTTTTCAAAACATCTAAGTCTAGACTTAGTTTTTCAATATCCAATCTGGAACGCTGAGAAGGAACAGTGTTGGAGGAACTCACTTCTGGAATAAGCAAATTCAATTTAGAGCAACATTTAACAAAAAGTTTTCAAGTTCAACTTTTTCAACAACTTCTTTTAACATGGTGTTTCTATCAAATAAATTAAAGAAGCGTTCTTCAGTGCTAGTTTTTAAAAAACCTAACCAAGCATTGTGTTCCTTACAAACGTATAAATCTTTTTCAGTCTGTTCCTTTTTAATACAAACTTCTTTATAATTAATCAGGGTTTCAACAAGCAAATTTAGAAGTTTGTCCTTGTTTAGCTTTTTAAGATTATCTCTTAAAGAAGTAAGGTTTACCTCAGAATGCAGTGTTTCTTCCTTGGATTCATCTTTGGCCATCAAGCAGAGATGAGCGGTTTCTTCTTCTGGTTGGTCCTCATCATCTTCTACTTCTTTGAATATCTYCATTCGGTTTTTCCAGTAAGTGTAAAACTTACCGTTGAACATTGGAGGTCCTTGGGTGGAAAAACCTTCTTCAAGCTTTTGCGTAGTATTCATTGTTGTTTCGAATGGATACTACAAGAGGGGGGTGAATTGTAGTACTGAGTTCCTATTGAAAATTTTTGCGGAATAAAATTATGTTGTAAAGGAACAATGGAGAGAGAAGAGATTTGCACGAGGAAAACTTCCTGGGCCCAATCAGGAAGGAAAAAACCGCGACCACTAGGGATTTTAACTCGAACTCTTTTCACTAATATAGGGCAAACAACTCTGTTACAATCCTATACGACTCGGGCCAACTGAGTTCCACTAAGAACTCAAGTTCCAATCAACAGTTCCCTCTAACTGTTGAAACTCACTGACTTCCACGAAGTCTTATCTTTCTCTCCACATAGCTAAACTCAAAGCCTAATTCAATACTCTCTCAAGCTTCACTCAAACCTTGATTACAGGAAATTCACTCAAATTCCCCTTACCCCAAAAACCAAACTTACAGAATGATTTAAACTCTTAGATAGGAACTTGGTATAGGAACAAGGAACAAATGACTTAGTTTAAGATTTAGAAAACTCTGTTTACGCTCAATTGCTTAAGTCAGATGTCCATTTTTCACAAACACTTAAAGCATGATTTTATAGTTTTCAAAATCTTTTCTCCAAGAAAAGTAACTGTGTTCCACTACTCCACCACTTACCCATGATCCCACTAACACTTACAGTGTTCCTGAACTTAATCCATGATCCCACTAACAACACTTACAGTGTTCCTGAAATCAACCAACTAAGTCCAACTTCTATCCACTACCCACGTTTATGGTCAGTAGATAGAAAGTGGGAATTTAATTTGTTTTCAGATATTTTCCAAAGCATTTATTAAACTTTGATAAATAAATATCTTTTGATAAATAAAATCTTTTGTAAAGATAAAATTATATTTAAACTCATAAACAAATTTTATCTTTAACTAATCAATTTTAAATCTCACAAATTAAATACTTATTACGTGGAGTGGAGATATAATAATATCACCTGGTTCCAACTCGTTGCAATTAATTGGACCTCGTTCCAAAGGAACTCGTTCCAAATGAACTTGTTCCAAAGGACCTAGTTATTATATTATCATATTAAACCTAGTTACTAGTTCCTTTCATATTGAACCTTGTTCCATTCCCAAATTCCTTTAACAAATCAAACTAATAACAAACTCATGCTACTTGATTGATCTGCAACACTCTTGACTTGCTTCCTTGTTTGTCTGACATGATTCTTTGCACTTGTCGAATACTCCTTCAACAATTTCTCCACAATTATTGGAAAGCGGCTATAGGGTTTGTTCTAAAGCACTTGGATTCAGTTATTTCAAGCAAAGCGGGTAGAGTTTGGGCGGTTGATGCAACACAAGCTGAGTTCTACGCCATCCTATCAGGTCTGAAGCACACCATGGCTCTTACTCTCACTGTGGAAGTTTGGGCTGACTGATTATCAAGTTCTCGTGGATTGCTTACATGATCCGGATAAGGCTCCAATGGATTGCAGAAATATCCTTTATGACATTAATAGTTTATGTAATTCGTTTGTGTAAATTTCTTTTCGCAAATTTAATCAATCTTTAGTCCATGATGTCCATGTAATACTAGCAACTTGTGCTAGGAAAGGGCTATGATGTGTGTTTGTTTGCTTCCTTAAAAAAAGGACATTACAGCTTGAAAAATTCTAACATGTTATTTGAAGTTATAACAAAGAGTAAACATAAATTTGTGAAAAGAGCAGTTTAGAATAGGTTGAAAAATCTTGTATTGTTGACTTCTGAATGAAATGTATGGCAATAGGTAGGAGGTTGGTCTACTGAGTATGGAAATATGTTGACCTTTGCAACAGTAAGGGGTGCTGGACATATGGTGCCTTATTTGCAACTAGCAATTAAGGGCTTTAAGTCTCTTTAGTTCCTTTGTTCATGGACATCGATTGCCTAATGAAACTCGACCGCCCATGGACGACTAGTAAGAGTAGTAAATTATAATAATCATGTGCCTGTAATATGTGAACTGCTAATTTTGTATCAATCATGCATGAGCTCCATACAAATTAAATTATTGTATATCACAAGTATGTCTAATTTTTAATACTTCTGAAGACCATGAAGTCTCCGAACAAAAGAGGAAAAAAAAAACTCGTGTTCTATATTAAATTTGTGCAATTGTTTAATGAAATTTATTTATTTCTCTCTTCAATCTAAATTTGTTTTTTAACTTCACTCCATATAGCACCCCCGATTTACCGACTAAAAATAAAAATGTTTTATTTAAATTTAAATAAAGCTACAATGTAAATTGGGAGAATTACCGCCACACTCGACCACAAGGTCAAGTGTTAAGGCTTAGAAAGCTCAACTATTACAACTCTATATAATTATGCGAGCTAATTAGTTACAGTTGAGTCAATCAACTACTGTGAACTAGAAAGACAACATAAATACAACTATACAAGCAACTACTATGAACTAGAAAGACAAAATAAATACAACTATACAAGCAACTACTAGGAACTAGAAAGACAAAATAAATACAACTATACAAGCATTTGATCACTAGTTGTCACGATCAACCTACTAGTAAACAATAATCATTGTTGTCCATAATTTTCGAATGAAATAAGGATCATCACAGGTCCATCTTAGAAAAAGAAAAAGAGTGGACGACACAAACACAAATTAAAATACACACGTAGTACAACACTAAATGAAAAAAGTAATTAAGCATGACCTGATGTTTTCGGTAACAGGTCGTTCGATCGGTCAACTTTTTTTGGAATGCCTTTTTTCTTTCGTTATTTCGCAAAAATTAGATCAATTATTAAGGTTTTTAAGACTTGATAAATGTATAATGTGACTACACTAACTAGAAATTGTTCATCAAACTATATATTTATCTGAATCTAATAAATATTATTATTTACAAAAGATTGTCTAAGTAATAGGGCTTTATTAAAAGCTAAAAAATGCATAATCTGACCGTACCCACTACTAATTTTTATCGAAACGCATATTCTGCTTCCTTTTTATTGCAACAAGTGGCCTGGACTTTTGCAATAYTTACATTTATTACATTGACTAATATTTATGATTTGTACATAATTAAACACATTTATAAGTCTTTATCCTAGACAAATCGGTCGGTCAAGTCGATAACAAGTCGGTCAACATTTTAAAACAGGTTCACGAGTTCGGTCAAAAAACGGGTTTCAGATAAATCTTCTTGTTCATGACCCATTTTTACGAGTTGATTTTGGGTCATTTCGGGTTCGGGTTTGTTTTTGTCGGCTATATGTCTAACCTTACTTGGGACTTGTGTGTTTTGCCTAGAGGTTCTAAACCCATAAGTAGCAAATGGATCTTTAAAATGAAGTTGACGTCAGATGGGACCATATCAAAGTTAGACTTGTGATAACAGGCTTTACCCAAAAAGAAGGGATATATTTCTTTGACACTATTTCTCCCGTGACCAAGATAGCCATCGTTAGGACTATAGTGGCCTCTTAGCGACTATTCATGAACTAGTAATACAACAAATAATGGATGTCAAAACAACTTTATTGAATGGTGACCTTGAAGAAGAAAACTATATGACCCAACCAAAAGGTTTTGTGGTGAACGGCAAAGAGCACAAGGTGAGTAAGCTTAGAAAATCTCGTTATGGTTTAAATCAAGCACCTAAACAGTGATTGAGAAGTTTGATGGGACACTTAGGATTAATGGTTTTTTTGTTAATTCTTCGAATTCTTGTTTATACTCCAAAGTTTTTGATACTTTTGTGTGATGAATTATATGCTTATATGTTAATGATATGCTTGTTGTTGGTACTAACGCTGGAGTTGTGACTGAAACAAAGGCTTTTCTTTCTACAAAATTTGAGATGAAGGATTTAGGTGAAGTCGATGAATTCTTGGTACGTATTTGGTTGTAGAAAATCAAGGGTGGTTTTACTTTAAGTCATTCTCATTATGTGGAAAAAATTGTTAAGAAATTTGACTCTTTTGATGTTTTGCCTTGTAAGACTCCTTATGATGCCAACAAGAAACTTGTAAAGAACAAAGGATCAGGTGTTTCTCAAGAGTTATATGTAAAGGTGATTGGAAGTGTGATGTTTCTAATGAACTGCACTCGCCTTGACATTGCCTATGCGGTAAGTAGGCTTAGTAGATATACTCACAATCCAAGAGATGATCATTGGATTGTTCTTCATCGGTTTCTAAGGTATCTTAAAGGTACCATTGAGGTATGTTTGCATTTTAATCTCTTTCCTAATGTTTTAGAAGGCTATTGTGATTCAAAGTGGGTGACGATAATGATGAGGTTTCATATACTAGTGGTTATATTTTTTTGTTTTGGGGGCGATACTATCTCATAGAAGTCCTCAAAACAACCATGTCTAAATTGCTCCACCATGGAATCTAAATTTATTACTCTTGAGTTTGCATGTCAAGAAGCGGAGTGGCTAAGAAATATTTTAGCCGACATTCCATTGGGGGGGGGGAACGTTCATCACCGGTGTCTTTGCATTGTGACTCTCAAGCGGCTATTGGAGTTAGACCTGGTAAACGTGTCGAGTCGTGTCAGGTTAGGGTCAACCCGTTTAATAAACGGGTCCAAAGGGGGTTACACGAACTCGACCCGTGTACATAAACAGGTCAGGTTTTCAAACTCGAACCCGACCTTACTGAACCCGTTTAACTCGAACCCGACCTTATAACTCGTTTAATATAAAACATACTATTAATGGCCAGTAGGCCTACAAATAAATACATGGGCCAGCAGGCCAACAAGCCCAACACTAGTCAACCATATGTCCATATTTTCTGAGTTTTTGACATCAATTCACCAAAAATCCAAAATAGCATGATTTATTAACTTAAGTACCAAATACCAAAGTATAATTAGGTTTACAAAAGATTTAGAGAATTTAGCCCAAATAACAAATTGCCCAAAGTAAGTAACCAAACGTCCAAACCAAATCAGAAAGTATAAGTAGGTTTACAAAAGATTTAGCAAATAACAATTCAGAAATTAAATTCTTCCAAGTCCCTTGTTCTGCCAACCATCTTCCATTCTTCTACCAATCTTCATTCTTCTGAAATAAAAATTCATATTGCATTAAAAAATTAAAATTCTGGATATTCTTTAAAGATTTAAGAAATAAAAAATTCAGATTGCTAAAAAAATTAAAATTCAGATTTAAGAAATAAAAGAATATATTACCTAATCAATTGCTAATCCTGAATGTTAGGTTTGAGGACTTTCTGCTTCGCTTATTGAAACATAGTTGTCATCTTCATCATCTTCTACATTCATGCCTAACATTTGATCGCACAAGGTTTCAACTTCTGGTTGCATAGATGCTGTAGATAAACATATGAACAAAAATAATGAGTAAATAAGTAAAACAAACAATCAATTAATGATAAACATATGAAATTTTCATACATTCTTGGAACACCCAATCCCTAAGACAAACCAAGGACTCCACAGTAGTAGGCTTTAGAGAACTACGGTAGGGATCAAGAACTCTTCCTCCCACACTAAAGACGGATTCGAAGGCAACGGTACTGATTGGATTACATAAAATATCCCTTGCCATTCGAGCCACAATTGGATACCTCCCTTGGAGTGTCTTCCAAAATTGCAACACATCAACATCACTAGTGCGAGGATACTTTTGCTCCTCTAAATACAATTGAAGTTGAGATTTTCCAAAACCAGCAAACTCATCACTATCAAAATAGTCAAAGTCCTAAATAACAAATAATAAAAAAAACAACCAAATTAAATACAAATAAAAAAAACAGGCAAGTTTTATTTAAAAAAACAGCCAACTTAGGGCAGAATGCTAGAGTAATAAAACAGCAATTAAATATTACCATCATATAGGAATCGGAGGCTTGATCTCCAGTAGTAGCAGCAACATTCAAAGAGGCACAACGTTGGGATTGATTCCCAATATGTGCTGAACTAGCAGAGTACTCATCAAATAAAGCGAACAACTTTCCCTTAAACAATTCCAACTCAACATCGGCCGATGACCCATAAATCTTCTTGAATGCCCAATCAACAAGTTGGAATTTGTAACGGGGATCAAAGACAACAGAWATAGCCATTATAGTACTAAACTCGGACCAATATTTWTCAAACTTGCCAAACATCTTAGTAGCCATATTTTTCATGAACCTATCATTACTTTCCATTTGCTCTTTTAAAAGCAGCCTCACCTTTAACACATTAGGAAAATAAAGATTGGAAGTAGGATACTTGGAACCAGAGAAGGCTAGGGTAACTTCATGAAAMACTTGTAAAAATTTGCAAATMTTTTCGATCCTAATCCATTCATCATTGTTAGGGCRSTGAACATAATTTGCATCTGTATTTTTCAAATGAATAAAAGCTTTCTTGTAGACCAATGCACTATCAAGCATGAAATAGGTTGAATTCCAACGAGTGGGTACATCTTGTTTTAGACCTTTACTTGACTCTACACTAACATGCTTGACACAATGAAGAAACCTTTGCATTCTAGCTTGAGAACCTTTACAATACTTGACACTTTCCCTCACCTTAACAACATCATCTAACTCTTTTAAACCTTCTTGCACAATTAAATTTAGTATGTGTGCACAACATCTAACATGGAAATAATCACCATTACTCATCAAATCCAAATCAAGCTTTAACACATCAACCATGGAATCATTAGATGATGCATTGTCCAATGTTATAGAAGCAATTCTTTTCTCAATTCCCCATTTTTTCAACAAAYCAATCACCTTTTCAGCTAAGGCAGCACCGGTATGGGGGGGGGGAATGAAAGTAAAAGCTAGAATTCTCTTTTGCAAACGCCAATTCTTATCAACAAAGTGGRCAGTCAATGAAATATAGCCATCAGTGGTCACAGAAGTCCAGCAATCAGAAGTCAATGAAATTCTACCAGGAGCACRTTTTAACACTTCAAGAAGTTTTGTTTTCTCCCTAGAATACATTTTAATTATATCATTTTTTATTGTATTCCTAGAAAAAAACTTAACTTCTGGATACAAGTATGCAAAACAACTCCTAATCCCCTCATACTCAGCAAGTTGTAAAGGTAAATTATGTCTAGCAATAGCAACAGCAACCAATTCTCGAAACTCATCAACCCTAAACTTAGGACTCTTAGTTTCTAATGAACCAGAAGCGTTGGTTTGAAAGATAAGTTGTCCAATATCAGTGTAACACTTTCCTTTACATGTCTTAGTATGCCTATGCATACTACCAGTTCCATGGGTAGACTCAGCAATATACTTAGTACCACATTTTTTACACTTACATTGCATTCTACCAGCCGCATCTAATTCATCAATCATGTCAAAGAATTGCCACACACTAGAAGTTAATTTTCTCTGCCTTTTTAAGGGTTTACCTGACACTGCAAGGTTAGGGTTTCTGTTTTCCCTTGGTATAGGTTGCTGTTGTGCCTAGTCGTTTTGAGTGGGGGGATTGTTTGGGCCATCATCACTGTTAACTTCATCATCCGAAGGAACTTGAATGGGAGATTCCATGGGCGACTCCAAAGGAGATTCCAAGGGAGACTCGAGTGGAGATTCCATGGCTACAAACAACAACAAATAAAAACAAAAGCAATTCAGCAACATTATTTGAATTTAGAAGTTGTAGATCTACTAAAATACACACACATAAAAAACAAGTAAACAAGCAAAGATCTAAAACATGTTAAATTAACACTTAAAACATGTATACAATTCATACAAATACACATATTAGCAAACAAATTTAGAAATTAAACAATCCCACAAATCAGCACACAATAAGACAAACAAAAAAAAACAATTTAACAAATAATATACATATACGTGATGATGAAGATGCAATTAGAAGTAAAGAAGTAATAAAGAACAACTTCACAAATTAATAAAGAAGTAAAGAAGTAATAAAGAACAACTTCACAAATTAATAAAGAAGTAAAGTTAAAAAAACAATACCTGATGATGATGAATAATTAGGCGTGAATGCTTGATGATGAAGATGAAATTAGATGATTAGGCGTCAACGCAGCCAAGGACAAACAGAAAGTGAGAATGTGAGATGATATTTTGAGGGTTTGATTCGTTTGAAGGTAAGACAGAGAGTGACTGTAAGAGAGGCGAGAGAGTGACTGAGTGAGAAATGTGAATGTGATTTTAGGGTTTTCACTTAAATAGTAGGGTATCATTTGCTTATTTGGGCTSTTTCAATCAGTAAAAAAATAAGGCCCATATTAGTATTGGACTGATATTTTAATTTTGGTAAAACAAAAAAACAAAACGTAAACAATTTACCATAAATCAGCAATATTAATATGTAATAAAAGAATTTTTCATGTCGGGTTCGTGTTCGTGTCGGGTTCGTGTCTCGTGTTGGCCCATTTATTAAACGGGTTTTCGTGTCGGGTTCGTGTTCAAAGTTTCAACCCTAACCTTACCCATTTATTTAACGTGTCGATTCGTGTTGACCCGTGTACATAAACGGGTCAAAATCCCGGACCCAAACCCGTTAATAACGTGTTGATTTCGATTCGTGTTAGCGGGTCGATTCAGTTTTTGCCAGGTCTAATTGGAGTGTCTAATAATAGCAACTACAATGGTAAAAAGAGAGATCTTCAACTTAGACATAGTGTGGTGAGACAATTACTCAAGAATGGAGTGATTGCATTAAATTATGTGAAACTCGAGAAAAACTTGGCATATCCTTTAATGAAAGGGTTGGCACAAAAATAAGTTGTTGAGTCGTCGAGGGGAATGAGACTTAAATCCCAATGATGCATTATAAGTGTCCTACATCCTTATGGCGATAATGTGTGTAATGCACTTTTGAGGTTTGAGTTCTTTGAACTTTTAATGACTTTGCGAACCCATTGTTGTCTATTATGAGGCTGAGTTTAAAACTCTTAATGGGTCCTAGTGCTATTTGAGACGCATCTAAAGACTCACTTATGTGGTTGTGAAGACTAGCCATCTTCTATGAAAAACTTGGGCGGTTTTCTAGAGCTTCCACTAGAACTATGGTTTGTGCTTGGCTATAAATTGCACAAAACTATCACGGAGTTTGTACAAATTTTGGAGGAAGATATGTGCGTGTTGTGGGGGTCTTGATTTAAATCATAGATTTTCAAGGCTTGTCCACTCTTTGATTAAGACTTTGAAGGGTTTCAAGGTTTTGTCCACCCGTAAAGTTGTAGGTTATTGCCTCATTTCACTAAGCACTTTGATTTCAAATTATTTCGTGTAATTTCAAGTTTACTACTCAAGTTGGTTGCGGCTTGGTGTTGGATACCGCAAGTTGATTGCGTATTATTTCGATCAAGACAAGTTACAATGAGTTATGCACTTTACTTGATGTCATTTGATGGCTAATTACTCCCTTTGAATTTCTTGTCTTTCCACTTTCTTTGAGAGTTACGTCCCTTTATTTTTCTATATAATTATTCAAGCTTTGGATATTATGCCTCTTTAAACTTCTTGAATAATTACACTTCATTGAATTGGGAGGTTATGGAATCCTAAGAGTCTCTCATCTCTTCATCTTTTTCCTTTCATCCTTTTATATATAAATCATTTTCACACTTTTCATAGACATATAAAAAATCTTCTAAACACTTCTCCTTCTTGTTTTGGGCATAAGTTTGTATAACTCTAAACCTTCATCTAAGAGTGTTATTGTGTGAAGGTGGTGTGTGATCCTTTGCCTTGTATTGCGTCTTGGCAAGAAATAATAATGAGTTTTATGGCTCCCGAAAAGTCTTTCACTTCTACTCGTGTTTTCGAATATAATACACACAAATCTTCATGCACACTCACATATGTAAATAACAAGAATGCAATTCTTTGCAAACTCTGCAAAACGCCTCATAGGCCTTGAGGGCGTCCTCCTCGTTGCACACCCATTTGCGTAAAAAAAAGGCATACATGATCAACTCGATCGGTTCATTAACAACCTTTGTTGAGATACSTTATGTTTTCCAAGCTACAACCAGAGTTTTCCCTAGCAACAACCTTATACAACCCATTTTTCTCTTAGGTTGTAGCTTGAAATTTTAATTATTTGCAAGGATATTCTTATTGGTCTTAGACTGCCTAGATTCAAAAGAACCCACATGTCTATCACAAAGTGAACTATTTCATCCATTAAAAAAAAGAGCGGATTTTCTATGAAATATCCCTAAGGTTTTACGTTTTTTACAATATACTCCTGTAAAAAATTTCGCCCACAATATACCCCTGAGTTTTGATATCTTTTACAATATAACCTTAATAGTTAAATTTAACCAAATATAAGGTTATGTGTAACCTTAAAAAAACCAGTGGTTATCACGTAACAGGGTAAACCTTAGAAATATATTGTTCTCGAATTTTTTTGCAAGATATATTATAGAAAATACGAAACCTCATTGATATTTCATAGAAAAATCAAAAAAAGTGTAGGTAATAATTTAAAAACTTTCCCTATAAAAGTACGTTTTTGTTGATTTAATGTATTTTGGTAGGGAGTAAAGTATAATTTCATCGTTTCGTGATCTTGTTTAGCTTTAGCAAGACTCCATTTCCATTAAAGCTGCAACAACAATGGCGGGTGACTCCATTGCAGAAACTTCCGAAATTGTTCTCGAATTTAAGCGTAAAACTGATAACTCTTGGCATCCTTGTCAAGTCTCACTCTGGTCAATCTTCTTCTACCTTCACTTGTTATCCAATTACTTCACTCACTGCTACATTAATTACTACTATTTCTGCTCTTTTGCTTCGTTTAGAGTGTTATTGATATGATCGATTGCATTTTCTGCTGCTAGATTGCATGATTTTGGTGTTTTTTAAGTGATGACAATTAGGGCTTGAAGTATTCTGTTCAAAGTTGCATAATGTGAATGTAATGTTTGATTTCGTTTGTAATTCAATTCCTGTGTTATTTTTAGCTGCATTAAGCCAGCAAAGTATGAATTTCAAGTTACTGAGATGTAACTTGCTGATTTTGGAAGGATCATTCATGTTTTATCATGCCTTTATGTTAATCAACGTGATTATGTTAATTACTCTTTAAATTATATTTTCAAAAGATCAGTAAGTTAGTAAGTTCTCTAATGGCAGGGCAAAAAGATCTTTTGCTTGTTGAGATGAATCTTTCACTGGCTTTCTTAGTTATGGAAAGGAGGTTTTGGATGACCGGAAAATATTTCCTTCTAATGTAAACGCTTCCAAGTTATTCTTTCCGAATTCATTGAATTAAAGAGGTGGAAGGATAGAATAGACGGAATGTATGCTAGCGTAATTATTGGTGTGTTGTGTTAGATTATCGTGGAAGTAATCATTCCGTAATTAGACTCCTAAGGAGTTGTATGGTATTCATGTTTGTGGATATTGTTGACAAATTCTTTGTGGATTAAGAAGCCGAAGTGTTGAACATCAAATGAACTTCCTTATTGGGCTGTGGTCAGGATACTGGTGAAGAATCAATGAAAGATCATATTAGAATACATTAGAGGGAGCATAAACATGTTAGTAGCAACTTGGCAATGTATAAAATTATAATGCTAGTTGTAGGCATTTAGTTAAGGAAGTGATACTGGTGAAGAATCGATGAACTTCCTTATTGGGCCGTGGTCGTGATACTGGTGAAAGTTCAATGAGAGATCATATTAGAATGCTTTAGAGGGAGCTTAGGCATGTTAGTGGCAATGTGTAAATATGTAATGCTAGCTGTAGTCATTTAGTTAAGGAAGTTGTTATTGTGGGTTATAGACCTATTACTTGATGGACGTTTGATGCAAACTAATTGCACACTGAGGCAGTGAGAATCACTTTAAAGTTGTAGTCTGATCCGATGGAGTTATGCATATTAGTAGCTGTTTACAGAAGCATCTTAAGTTTTTAACAACCGAATAAAAGATGATTATAATCACTTCCCAGAGTAATCACTTTTGGATCATGTTAGCCGACCCCACTAATGGGATTAAGGCTCTGATTGATTGATTGAATTAAAAATGGATATAGTTCGTGCATGCAATTCTATCTTGAGCTTATAGCATTTGTTCTTGGTGTCATTATTTGCATTTGTTTGTTGCAATAATTTCGTGTGCACAAATTTTCAATACAGCCCGGGTGGAGGAATTTCTGTCAAGTTTGATGATCAAGCTTCAGATGTTATAATATTGGACGTAGAAGATGCATTAGCCTATCTTCGAGTACGCTCAGTACCTGTGCAGGGAGATGATTGCTGCTATATTGAGGAAGGAAAATGTGTTCTTGCTGCTTGTGAGGACTCTCATGGGTTCTTCTTCGATGCGGTAGTGCAAAAGGTAGAACTATTTTTTATTCTTTGTGTAGTTGCTATGTGTGTTATGTACTGGCATAATGTTTATGCAAGTGTGGTATGACCCTGACACCCTGTTAACTAGCTAGGGTATACTTATTCATTTTTAAGGGTATTGCAATTCACAAAGACTTTTATCCAAGGGAATTTAACTGAGTGCCAAGCTGCTTTGCAGATATTTAAAACACACTTTCTTTAGCTTACAATGTGGGAGACTTAAAAATAGAAAAATAATAATAAAAAAAACAAAAGAACGAATATTTTATGGTATATTTGAGAAGCCAAAGGCTTTAGGTTTGCCGTAAGATGTTTCATTGAAAAAAACTTTGCAATACTGCATGGAAGGTCTTCCTCGCCTTTGATGGAATATCTTAAACCTATTCATTTTTGTTTTCTGTTATTAATGGGAAATGAAAAACTATGTTGTTGTCCTGAACTCTTGATATACAATCAAATCAGTGCCCATATATTTCTCTTTTAGTTACAATACATCTACTCTGTATATTTTTCCCTTGTAGTGTGGTGTTTTCATTTTATTTTTTTTGTTTTGTTTTGGATGAAGGCTATTCTTCTGCCGTTTCACATCCCAATTTTATTTTGTTTCGATCTTCTCTTCTGCTCGCAGGCAGTAAGGGTGAGACATTCAAAAAGGGCTTCTTGTAGATGCACTTTCATGGTCAAATGGCTTTTTGAACATGCCAAAAAAGAAATCTCTTGCATTCCATCTAGTTCCATCAGGAGGCTAGCTTCAGAAAGCATCAATGCTCATCCAGCTGTTGCTGCTTTCATAAATTCTAAGGAAAAATCTTATTTGTCTCCTCCATCATCATCTTTTACAGCTTTGGATGACTCGGATAATGAAATTGATCTTCATGGACTGCTAAAGCAGATAGAAGGAATTGGCAGCTTAACTAGTGCATCTAAAGAAGAAGTCCTAAACCATGAAGTTAATGATGGTATATTTGTTGTGACTTAACAATATCTTGTTTTCATAATTCCTTAATACTTCTCCTTAATGTTGACTCTGTTCTTCGCTTTATACGACTAGTTTCTGCTCTTTCTTTATGGCATTATTTTACATTTAGAAAGTGCATTGCAGGGATTTGAACTGTTGTGATATTGTGGAAATTTTTTGGGGGTGGTGGTATGGTGAGGGATGTATGCATTTCACAGATCTTGGCTTAGGCCTTTCCATTTGTTAGGTGTCCAATACAATAAACTTATGTAAGGGTATCTATCATTTGAATCGCATTCGCATCTTGCTCTTCATGAGTTACAACTGTAGCAAGCTAGCAGCAAATGAACGACAAAAGGCACACTGTGCAAATCTCATGGACCTAATGTGATTAATTTATTTCATAGGTCTTAGAAGTCACTTAGCTTCTACCTATTCCCTCTGGAGGCAACCTTTTAGTGGTTACTCTGATTGACAGTACTTCACATTTGTAGCTATTGTAATGAGTAATGGGTTTATTTACTTCAGTTGACTTCAACTATCAAATGGTTATCAGTTATCACTGATTCACTGATGTCCAGGACTTGGAACATCTGTAAATAACCCCTTGAATACTCGTAACTTTCTAATACCGTATGAGTTGGGTTGTAGCCCCTTGTAGGGGTTGTTCAAATGCTCTTGGTTGGGCATTACATACAAATTTTGCTTTGGTTGTGGCTTATGGAGACTCAGTATTGTTCCCGATTTATAACAATTAATAGCCAACTTTTTTCTAAAAGTTTAAATGTAGCTTTTGTTTCCAAATTTCCCATGTGAGCATGGGCCCTTTAGTTAGAGGTGAGAAAAATCGTGTTCAGGCCGAAAAGCGGGTACTTGGACTTGGTAGTTTGGGTCAGGCTGGGGCATTTTGACCAAATTGGGCAGGGCTTTCAGGTATAAAGAACAAAAACTTGCCCTTTTGTGAGGGCCATTCGGGCCTTCGGGCCAAAATGTTAGGCCGGTGTGTCCATTCTGGTCGGACTTATTTTGCTCACCTCTACCTTTAGTTTAAGGATACACGATTCTTCCCACAAATATATGCAAATTTGGTCTAGGTATCATTGATGTTATCAAACTTCCGAATCACTAATGTTGCCTTCTTTCCTTAGATTCAACTTTAGTTTGCTTCCAAAACAACATCATGGAGTGAGTTACTAAAATGAATTGGCTTTGATGTGAGGGCTAAGTTATTCTTAACCATAGTTCTCAAATAAACATCTCTTCAATTATGACCTAGATAGTCCAACATCGTCCTTGGAACTTAAGAATCACTTCCACTGTAAATTTGTGAAAAATGACTTCTTTTAAGTTATAACCCTTTGACAAGCCATATGTTTTCTGAGGGCTAATTTTGATAAAACTTAACCTGCATGATATGATCTTTATGGACACTTTAACTCTAGCAGGTGCGCATACAATGTTATCCATTCCTTTGATGCTTTGGGTTCTTGGGTAAAAGAACAATTTCTATACGCCTTTGACATTTCCACTTCAGTAGCAGAAATGATTCACATACAGGTAATTAATTTTGCAAATCTCTTTTGTGATTTATAGGTGTAAAAGATGGCCATGCCAAACTGGTTGCTTCCGAACAAGTGAGCAAATATGTTCAAGTTAGTTGTGGAAGAAGTTCTTTGAGAAGGTCAGCAAGGAGGCAAAATGTACCTCAACCAACAATTGAGGATTCTATAATTTCTGCATCATCATCTCTTGAGAAACCTGTGCAAAATCATTCTCCTCTCAGTCCTCTAGCTTCCCGTGCGGCTCTGGCCTCGTTAATGTCAAAGCGTCCTGAAAAGGTTGAATCAGTTCTTCACGAAGATAAAAAATGTGTCTCTGTGTTGGATTTTCCCTTTTCTGATTGTTTTTCTGGGTGCAATGGTATGCTTAAAGTAAACAAGGTTGAATCACTTGTGACAAATAAAAGGGAGTATTCAGGCATGAAGCTTCATGCACAGAAATCAAATGGTTCGATAGTGGGGCTCTGTAATAAATTTGAGCCTTCTATTGATTCAGGTGGCACTCTATCATTTTCCATGAGCGACGAGGAATCCACTCTACCTTTGGTAAAAGGCAGACTAACTCGTGCTGCAATGAAAAGAAAAGAATCAAATGAAAATGAAGATGAAAATTCAACATCAGTTAAAGAAACGATACAAGTTCGAGTTACTCGCTCTGGGGCTCATAAAGGAAAAGAAAATCTTGCTGAAAAGCCCAGTGAAGAATTGCAGGACAATGTGAGATCAACCAGATCAACTTGTTCTGCACTAAAAACAGACACAGAGATTTCAGATGTAGATGATAAAAGCCAAATCCCTGATGAAGTTGCAAAGTGCATCATCGTAAACAGCGCAATTCGTGTAACTCGTTCAACAGCTCGTGCTGGGACTGTACTTTTAGAGGATAGGACCAAAGAACTGTTACAAGATAAGCCAGATACTACAGGTGCTCATAACTCTGGTAGTGAGGCCATGATATCGGCAAAGAAAAGGACCTTTTCTGCTGTTGAAGCTGAGCTGAAATCAGCAGAAATCGTTAAAAAGCAAGCAGATTTTAATGTTGCTGATAAGAGACGAGAGGCAACAGGTTCTCATGAAAACACTGTGTTATGCCTCCATTTCTATCGTTTGTTGTCAGTATATATATGATAGATGTGCTTTCTTTCTTTCTTTTTTCCCTTTTAAGATACAAGTTGTTGCTTAACTGCATATTGCATATTGCATAATCTGATATTTTCACTCAATTCATTTCTAATACTTTGTTTCAGTTGATGATTTCCATGGTAATGGAGATGCACCGACCCGAAAGCCAATTTCTTTCAATAATCATCCCTCACGCCATTCACCTCGGCTTAGGTTTTCTCCCCGCACTCGATCACATGATAAACCTTAAATTAAGGAGCAATTGTAAGTCTTGCCTTTCCTCATTTATTTGCGCCTTAACTTACCCTTTGCAAATGGTGAATTGGTGACTGTTAGTTTAATCAACTTTATAGATGTACGATTTATTACCTTTCTGCTTATAGATTTATCATGTCATATTGCTCTTGTTGATGTTGAGTTTTTTTGTTAATACTATTATAATTATATCAATATTTGTGGATGACTTCCCGGAATAATCACTTTGTAGTTTTGGTTCATGTTAACCGACCCCGCTTATGGGATGAACGTTTTGATTGATTAATTTTCATCTATATTATAATCCTTTTGTAGGGTCCTTGTCAAGTTGGATCAACTTTTTAGAAATTTAATTTTCTTAAATCCTGGTCATGTAGAACACATGAACAAGGTTGTGCTCTTTTAAATTACCACATAGCTCTATTGTTCATATTCCTTATGTAGTAATATCTCAGGTTAATGCTTTAAATAGATGATATAATGGTTTACAAAAATAAAATGTATTCTCTGTGAAATGTATGACAAGACATTTGAACTGAAGATTGCATAATGCTGATGTAGAAAGTTTGGTGTAGAACTTGTGGGATCTGTTAGTGGCAGGTGAATTTGGTGGGTTGGGTTTGGTATTGTTTATTCTTCCAGAAAACCTTTTTCTTCTTTCTCTTATTCTCATCTTCTTCCTTTTTGTTCGTTTATGTTGTAGTATTGTTAGAGCATAGGGGATTATGGTAAAAGAATATGAACATATTTTCATTAGGATTGGTAGCATTTAGATAAGAATCATAATCTTGTATTTACTTTGTAAAGAAACTATATAGAAGATAAAGAAACAAATTACTCCCTCCGTTACACATTACTTGCACTGGACTACGGGGAATTCGTAGGCAAAATTTGTTAATGCTGGATAAAGGTGTAATTTGGTAAATGTAGGAGAGAGAACTAGGCTAGGGGGAATTCTTAGGAAAAATTTGTTAATGATGGATAAAGGTGTAGTTTGGTAAATGTAGGAGAGAGAAATAACATGTGATTAAGAGAAAAATGAGGGAAAGAGAGCAAACGAACAAAGACAAGTACAAAAGGACCATAAATAATTGGAAAATTTGGCAAAAACAGCACAAACTGTTGGTTAGTTGCACAAAACAACACAAACTAAACGAGGTGCGGTGCACAACACGAATTTTATGACATGGGTGCATGAACCAACATAAATGAAAATTTTGGCCTAAGATTTGTGCTCCAATGTTATAAAGTTTGTGTTGTTTAGCCATCTAAAATTATAGTTTATGTTGATTCATGCAGCCATGTCATATAGTTTGTGTTGTACATTGCACCACGTTTAATTTGTGTTGTTTTGTGCAACAATCCACTAGTTGGTGTTAATATTTACCATAAAAAGGAAGTAAAAAAATTGTTCCCAGTATTGTGTAACACCTATTTTTGGAAACTGTTGCAAGTAATGTGTAACGGAGGGAGTAATTTTTCGTTGATGTAAGCATGCTATGTACAAGCTTCATTGTAAGCATTATGCTAAAAGAAACAATGCATCTCTCTTTGTACCATGGAAGACAAGAAACTTAAGTGTTTGATTACAACAAATAGGCATTACAAATTTACAATCATTATATAACCAACAGCACACTTATATTAGTAATATAACTTCTAAGCTGAGTGAGCATTCTGTTTAACAACCTTAGCATATATCCTCTTTGCTTGAGCTGTAACTACTGGGACTGGCCTAGCAAGTAGGCGACTTGCAAAAGTCTGTTTAGCACTTCTGCTCTAATAAAGTGGCAATCTAATTTAACATTTTTTTTTCTTTTTGATGAAACTCTTGGTTGCGAACAATGGACTAAAAATCAGATTGATAGTCACAGTGACTTTTAACAAGTATCAAATTATCAATGCCAAGCTCTTGCAGCAACCTTACAGTCCATGTAACCTCAGAAGCAGCACAGACCATGTCTCTGTTCTCAACCCTCTGAGGAAGACATAGAAACACTTGGTTGTTTCTGAGAACTAGTACATGTCCTGTGACATCCCTTGACTTTGATACCTGATTCAACGGGGCATATAGAAATAACATACGAAGTAGTTTGCATGTTGATAAATTTCGGAAATCTCAATGATGTGTAGAAATCCTCTTATGTTATTTTGATAGTCATTTGACATTCTTTCGAGCTTTTAAGTGTATTTATTATTGAAGTAATTCCAGTAAGCTTTCCTTACTTGCCAAATAATCAGTTACTAGTAGCGCTGGCAAATGTGTCGTGTCCGTGTTCGTGTCGCATTTTTTCGTGTTGAGTTTCTTGTACCTAACCCGACCTTTTTTTTTCCAAGTCGTGTTTGTGTCAACCCATTTAAATTTTCGTGTCAGAAAATTCGAACCTAATCCGTTTTTTTTCAGGTCGTGTTCGTGTCGTGTTTTCGTGTCGTAACAACTTTTGTCTGCACTAGTAAATATTTTAGCCCATGAAAGTTTTTTATTTTTTCAATTTGTAAGTTTCGTGTCATTTCGTGTTATTTTCGTGTTCAGAATTTCAACCTGAACCTAACCCATTTATTTTCAGATCGTGTTCGTGTCGACCCATTTAAGTTTTCGTGTCGAAAAATTCGAACCTAACCCGCTTTTTTCCAGGTCGTGTTCGTGTCGTGTTTTCGTGTCGTGTCAGCTTTTGCCTGCGCTAGTTACTAGATTGACAAAGTGTATAGAGATGTATGCCCTTTTGTTTTTAAACTTCAGTAAATCAGATTGCTCTGTGTACTTACAACATGAATATTCCGGACATGACCTATGCATCTTTTGATATATTGTGTTGGTAACATAGAGACTGACCATGTTATGGAAAGTAGGTCTAATTTTTAAGAAGGTTATAACTAACAAACTTTCAATTTTATACCTAGATTATAAAGACATGAGTAAGCCACTAACTACTAAGCCATAATGTAGTCAATTGGAGCATTCACGAATTTTGCGTTTCTGATGAAATTTATGACCTTCCTTTGAACAGTAATAGGGGGTAACTAACCTTTTTTGTTGCTTTTGTAGGAGAATAATAAGCTTCGGAAGTGGAGTGTAACATTGCAAGCAAGGTGTGTCACCAGGAAAAGTTACTTCCTGTATTTATAGGATTTTTTTATTATTATTTATCAAAAACTTAAAAAGAAAAAGAAATAGAAAAAAGAACTGAAATGTTAGCTGTGCTCCAATTATGTATATGTGACCACTGGGCAAATCAATGTAGGATATGAAATTTTAATGATTGTGAGGTAATGAGCATATATAATACTGTAATACCCTTTTTGCACAGTTTTGAATGGTTTCTTAGTGCTAGAGGGGATTGCTTCATCTTGGTGTAACAACTTAAGATTTGCATTGGTACTCTACCTTTGCATATTCTCCAGCAGGAACAACCCTTGTTGGAATATTCGACCTGCCCCCGGTAATTGACGTAGCTGCAAACGTGGCATGCTCAAGGACCTGTGGGAGGATAGCAGGTGCACACTTTTTTCATGGAAGATACTCAGTTAGAGATATTGTTGTGAGTTAGAAAAGGGCGTACAACAAATTGTTGTATTGTTAGCAGGAGTCCTCAGTGGGTGGAGCAGCATGGAAAACATATGATAGAGTTAATGGTTTTCAAGGTATTGCTATCGTTAGAAGTCTGAACGTTGGGATGGCAGCTTTGGGCATCGTTGAAACTAATGCTGATGTGCTTTGGTTGGATTGGGTTAAATGTGATGCCTGCAACAATGTCTTATATGATTCCACTAGATGTGTTAGAGATGGCTGGCTCCCGCACCTCTGAGGGAAAGATAATGGTAAAGCTCTTGTTATTATTTTGTCACGGCTGTACTTCTGCCAGTGTAAAATGTCATTTTGGAATCGGATTGCCAAGTTGTGAATTCTCATCTCTCTTGAGTGTGTTGCTGTTTATTATTAGGATCTCGGAGTGAATTGATCAGCTAGATAGCTTAGTATTATCCAGAGTTAATCAGTTGTGATGTTACGAGATATGTTTGTATGTATTAATGTAAGCTTTGGCTATGTTGAATTCGTCCGAAATTTTTATAATCTTGTGTGATCTTAACTTAACTTATTGTTGTTGATTTTTGTTTTTAGTAATTTCTTATTTGATCAAAAAATTGCAAGTATGTAAATTGAATATTTAGGATTTTATTTTTTTTTATAATGAGCAATAAAGTGTTTAAATAGATTGAATTTAAAATAGCATTTGTTCGGATTTGACCTTGGATTTAATGCACTTGCCTTTCCCTTCAAAGTTCAAACAAAAGAAGCGTAAAAGCGAGAGACAACTTTGGAGTTTGGACTATGATATAGGCTGATAGCCGATTTGGTAACATATACTGTATTCTTCTACTCCATTTATTTAGGAGTGTACTTATATTCCTTTCCAAATTTTATAGTCAAATACTCAAATACTTTAGGAGGCCCTTGGTTCCATAATTTGACACATGAGAAGCAAGATTATAAGGACAACAGCAAAAGGAGGTTTGTAGATGAGGTGTAAGGTTTGAAAAACAAATCTATTATTGTTGAAGATATTGTTGGGGTTTGAAAGTTGGGAGGGGTTTGAAATATTGAGAGGAGTTTGTATAGATGAGGTGGAATTTAGGTGGGGTATGTGAGTGTAAAATAAAAAGGGAAATAAAATATTGGGTCCCACCAACAAACTCTTAAAAGGATTGAACTATTGTTGGTGAGAGATTTGTTATGGGAGGGATTTGTATGATGTTTGAACTATTGTGAATATCCTAGCAACAGACAAAAAAAAAAGACATAGGGTGTATTCTGGTCAATTTATTTTACTTATTTGAACTTATTTTTTATAATCTGAATTTTTGTTTTTATCTGAATTTTTCCAAAGGTTGTTTAATGAGAGGAAAAAATAAGTAAAAATAGAAAAGACCCATATAGTAACACAATCATTTGACCATACTTTTTAAAAAAACTTTAAACCTATTTTATCCTACTGGATTAATTTTATCAATGACAAAAATATGTTTGTAAAGCAAAATTACACAATGAGAATCATGTTATTTTTAACTTATTTTCAATACTTATTAAATAAGATACGAGAAATTGATATAAGTTCAAATAAGTTCAAATGAGTACAAACAAGTAGAAAAGAACATGCCCGAAGTTTCTAATCACGATTTTGCACATATTAGGTCTATTTTGTTCAGACTTTTTTTTTAAATCTGAGCTATTTTGACCTTGTTTTATGAAAGCAAAGAATAATTAGTTTATTCTTTTCAACTTATTTTTTCTTAGTATAACTTATTTTTTTTCTAAGCCATTGTACTTCAATACATTTCAATCTTTCATTCAAAAACGCCTCTATGTTTTAGGTATTATCATTATCTTAGTTTTCTTCCTATTCAATGTGTGCTACAATTATTTGTTCAACATCCTAGATGTACAAGAACAACTAACAAAACTAAACACACTGTTCAAATCCAAGTGAATATACACGGTAGGAAATAATAACGGAATTTAAGCTCTTTTCTTTTGGACTACTAAAAATTAAAGGGATTTTTCCTCAAGTACCCCTGAGGTTTTGCTTAATTCCTCAGGTACCCCCGAGTTTTTAGAAATGCCTCAGGTACCCTTGAGGTTAGACAAAATAGCTCAAATACCCTTATTATGGATGGAAAACTAACGCCGTTAGTGTTTAACCCCTAATTAAACTAACTAACCCCTAATTAAACTAATTAACACCTAATTAAACTAATTAACCCCTAATTAAACTAAATTTATTTACTAATCTCCATCAGCCATCCTTCATCCTCATCTCCATCAGCCATCCTCCATCCTCCATTTGCATCAGCCATCACCACAACACGAGCACCCAAATCGCACAAAACCACTAAACCCACAATTTCATCTTCATCTTTTTCAAGGAAGAAGCTTTTGATTACTCAATCACTTTCCAATTCACAAAACCCTAGTAAATTCCCTTCAAAATCGGTCTTAACAGCCCTATTGTTGTCGTCAACTCTCGGTTTGCAGCAATCACAACAAGCTTTGGCAGYTGATAATCTTCCACCCCCTCAAACTCCCCAAGTGATTGAAGCTCAACCCAACAAAATTGGTGCCCCGAATTCATCGCCCTTTTCGCAAAATATGATCTTGAATGCTCCGAAACCCTCAAATTCGGATCTTCCAGAAGGTACTCAATAGAGGTACAGTGAGTTCTTGAATGCTGTGAAGAAGGGTAAGGTTGAAAGAGTGAGATTTAGCAAAGATGGGTCAGTTTTGCAGTTGACTGCAATTGATGGTAAGAGAGCTAGTGTAGTGGTACCAAATGATCCTGATTTGATTGATATTTTGGGCGGCGGAGGGGTCGACGAGGGCAGGGACGTCGCCGTTGGGGATGTTGACGGTGAGGGAGATGCCGGTGTTGGCGAAGGATTGGAGGGTGTCGGAGTCGCAGTCGAAGAGCTTGACGGAGGTGAGGAATTGGGCGACGGAGGAAGGGGGTGGGAGGTTGTCGGCAACTTTGCCGTAGTTGACGCCGATGAAGGCGACGGGGGAGGAGATGAGGAGGAGGAGAAGTGTGATTGATTAATGAAGGAAGATGAAGATGGAAGTGAGAGGAGAGAGAGAGAAGTGTGATTGATTAATGAAGGAAGATGAAGATGGAAGTGAGAGGAGAGAGAGAAGTGTTAATTAGTTTAATTAGGGGTTAAACACTAACGGYGTTAGTTTTCCATCCATAATAAGGGTATTTGAGCTATTTTGTCCAACCTCGGGGGTACCTGAGGCATTTCTAAAAACTCGGGGGTACCTGAGGAATTAAGCAAAACCTCAGGGGTACCTGGGGAAAAATCCCAAAATTAAATTAGGCAGGATGTTAGGGAATTGAATTAAACTGAATTCTATGAATTTCAAGAGAACAGAGACTACTATACATATGCATTTTTATTCTAGATCATCACAGTCACTACGCTATGATTAATACTCCTACGCTCTCCATATTTTTTTACTTGCACCATATACCATAAATTAATGTATCAAATTACTTGCACCATTTCTATTTTAAACATTTACATATCATCTAACATTTAATAACATCCTCTCAAATAAAACAAAAAATTTTGAATTACCTTTATTACCCTTCTTACTTTTAATTTCATCTATACAAATATTTATTCACTTGTGACTTTCTATTAAATATTCTCTCACTTGCACATAACTTCATCATCATCAATACTCTCCTAAAAATCCATAATAAGTACATAACAACAGAGGAAGTAATTTCTAAACATCAATTAAATAAGATCTTCTCTTATACTCCTGTCATTATCAACGTTACATGATACTACAAAGTACTAACCAATGAAAGATCAAATAGATTGCCATGGATCACCAATAACGTTAGCTAAGTTGCACTTAAAACTTGGTAAAAAGTAGAGTGCATTATATCGAAGTGATTGAGTGACTTTATAGGTTAAAAAACCATCTCCATATTCAATTTTCATAGATCATCTATAATACATTAAAATACTAATTTGTAATTTTATAGACCTCTCTAATTTGATAACCCTCAGAATTGCTCGATCATTTTTTCATCTAATGTGTTGATAATTTATGACTGGTCAACAATACAGGCGTCATAACCCCCCCTCCCCTTCAAACGGAGTAAAGTGTTTGTCCAAAAAGGGTCAAAGTCAAAGGAAGGCTCTTCCTTCCGAGATAGCAAGTACTCTATTGTGGGGCCTACAGTATCAGGAGTCTGACAAAGATTATGGATTTAATTAATCTTTAATTACCATCTCTTAACAACAGCATCTTCTTTACTTTTATTTCTGTATTAACCCAAGAATAATTTTATTTATTTATTTATTTATTTATTTATTTTGGCAGTAGTACCATGTATCTTGCTGTCCTTATACTGGTGCTACATCTATCAATCATGTGTGTTATACACTTATACACTATACCGTATTTCTGTAAGCTTATGTGGATTGTGGAGTGCTTCAACATAGTAATAACATTAAATTTTTAATCTTGGAGAGAAGTCGGTGCATTTCTGCAACAATATACTCCTCCGTTTCATAAAATTCGCTACACTTCTTAATTTACAGACTTTTAGATAATTTTTGGAAAGGAAACAAATAGAGTAAAAAGAAAAAGGACCCATGTGAGATGAGAGAGATAGACTTTTATTTTCTAAAAAAATTGTGTAACAAATAACGTGAAACATCCTAAAATAAAAAATGTAACGAGCCTGTTGAAACGGAGAAAGTAGTTGTGCATGTAGGTGAGAAGAGGGTAATAATTCAATGCATTGAATGGCTGCCTGTGAAGCCTTGATAGTTTGTCAATACATCCACTTACACACAAAAATGAACATGCATGACTAAACCATCAGTTCTAGCTACATTCTACTATTCATTCTATTGTTGTTATTTTTTCCAACATGTTTTTGTTGGTGTTTAGGGAGTCATAACAGCGAGAATACAAATTATTTACAGAATCTCTTGGAACCGGTAGTAGTGGTCTAAATAACTTAGTTATCCCTTACTCTCTAATTCCTAATTAGAAAACCAAGTTTGTTAAGAATACAAGCTACAACTACCACCCAAATGAGCCAATTCAAAGAAAGAAGAAACAACAGGAATTCTGCAACAAATTTGCATGCACGTAAAATATAAATGCATGTGAATTGCATGATGAAGCTACTAGTAGGAAGTAGTAACCATTAAATAAGGAGAGCACATAAATGTATATGTATGTGAATTAATTGAATGCTCTTACACATTACAATTACATAACATTGCATAGCATAGCATGATAGCATAGCATAATAATAACAATAATAATAAATAATGATGTACGCAGATGATATAGAAGTGTCACTTTCAGAGAGATAGAATCATGAACAAGAGCATGAAAGGCCCTCTCGAATGCATGAACTGAATTAATAATATTTATTTTATTTCATAAAAAATAAACAAAAATAAACATTATTTTTTTCATTATTATTATTGTATAATAATATTAATATATATATATGAGAAAAAGGGCCTGTTCAAGCCATAGAAAAATGTACAAAAACCATTTACTTGGAATTGGGAACCACGTGATGCCATTAAGACAAAACCCCCGACCAAGTGATTAATTAACTCTAAACGAGGTTCAACCTTAATTAATTAATATTCTAATTTTAATTAATTATGAGATTGATTTAATTATTTTTTAAAATTTTAATTTCTTGACTAATTAAATGAAATTTGAGCTAATTAAAAAAACTAGCTAGTCCAAGTAATTTATCTCAATAATAAGCTTGATATAATAATTCTAAAAATGAAAGGGAATAGGGGATGAAGAAATTAAACTACATATAAAAATCAAGAGATTATTTGATAATTTTTTTGGTTGGTGTTTTTAGGGTTTTTTCCCATAATTTTTTTTTAACATAAAGGAGACCTATGAGGAATTCCTTTTCTTCTACTCATGCTTGTTGCCATGTCTTCATCAGAAACTTTACTAACTGATCTTCCACACACATACAACCCACTTCTCTTCTTCCGGACGATCTCGGATGCGGTGCACGCCACGCTCATGTTCTCGGAGTCCGATGAGCCGGAGAACGAGCTCATTGGCTCATCACAATCGACGATGGTGGAGTTGGGAGTTTCGTTGGTCATCTCATCGTCTCCCATATCTTGAGGGTACAAGAAGTCCGGACTTAATTGTAACACTTTGCACGTCCTCAAGTAGGGTGCAAGGTCTCTATTGTGTGTCAATACAAAGTCCACCTAATAGCAATAATGAAAATTCAAGTGTATTTAGTAGGGTGGAGAATAAGAAAAAAAATAATGTAGCTAACTAAGTACACAACTTTTTGAAATTTGTTTGAATCCAATGAGACTTGAAAATTTGTCATGCTTGGATAATCAACAATTTTATGATTTAAGCACTATACTGAGGGACTACATTAACAAACACATCACAAATTCACAACAATGGTATCAATTCAAATATAAAGTAGTACTCCGTACTCCATTCGTATCAATTTATTTGTAACAATTGATAATATATGTGACATATAAAAGGCTTATTGTTGTAGATAAACCAACATTTTTGTTTTTGGACGAGTAGATAAACCAACAGAATGGGAGTGCTATTTACAACATTTATAATGAATTTTGAATATCTATGAGCTTAGTACATATACATACATGATACGATGATACCTAAGACTTGCTTGTGATGGAATTTCATCTATATATATAATTGATTTTTGCRGCTCCTTATACGCGATACAATGTAATAATTTATGTATACAATCTTATTAATCTATTTATTTTCACAATTCTCCCATACGGTTGGAGGTATTCATTTTCTTTAAATATGCAAACACCATTTGTTACATAATAACCTTTTTTGGGCTCTCCCAATTATAATGGTAACGATTTCCTTCTAAATTAATTATCTTTATATCATTGGATGTTCAAGTCACGAAATTATGCTTCCTGCAAATATATCCGTTATCCAGTACAGTGTAGAAATCACAACAGTTTTAAACGAGTTGTATTATCCAAAATCATATTTTTTGAGAGTACAACTACAGAACTACTGTACACATGACAAAATTAAATACAATTCAATTGTTTAGCTCGGAATTTTCACTGTTTATTGTAGCGAGAAAATCGTAGTCAGCTTAATTAGAGTATGTAGTTAATTAAAGAGGAAGAAGGTTCAAGTTTCAATAACTTTAGCAATTCAAAACAAGAGATTAACTACTCCATATGCGCCCTAYGATAAGAAAACATTTGTCGCACATAATATAAGCTCCAATTAAATAAAAACTTGGTATCGTATGATGCTAAAAGTAGCAATAAACTTAAATTAAATGAAATGAAATTACCTTGCAACCTAAAGAGCAATGAATATAGGGTTCTTGGAGACTTCTATCACACGAAGTGCAATAATTCCCAGCTCCTTTGAACTGCCTATTTTGAGGCCTTTTCTTGATGAATATCACCTTCGCACTATTGATAGTATAAGCCTATATAAACGACACAAAACACACATACAGATTATGGATTGGGGGACGAAATTGCAAAGAATTATGGATATAAAAAATGAGGAATTGAATAATATATAATATATATACTCTATCACTCCAACTCAACTGACCTGAACGCTGGAGCAATCGATGAGCTTCTCGAGGTCTTCCAACCTAATAACATCATGGTAGACATATCGGCGAATTTGAATAAGGCGGTGAAAGCGGTGCATGGACAAGCAATGAGGGCAAAGACTGGTGCAACAATCCAAGCAAAGTACGTTCTTCTCGTTCTTCTTTGCCGTTTCATGCGCTGGGCAATTCACGAAGAATTTCTGGCTGTAAAGCGCATCCAACCATGCTGGCTTTCCATAACCCTATTATTATCACCAACATCTCATAATTTCAAACCATAACTTATACAACTATAATTCGCTCAATTTCCAATTAATTCTAAATTAATTACTTTTATTCATAAACAAATTAAACTAATTCAACACTACTTGAGAATTTTAGGGTAACCAAAGTTTAAATTTCAAAGCTCAATTACAGAATTTAACCATGGATGAATAAGAATTCCCCAAAATTCAATATAAGAACTTGGAATTGGCCGCAATTTAAACATGAGAATGAATAATATACATATGTAACAACTCAAATTAAAGTCCAAAGTACTAAGCTAGATTGAAATTGGGTGTTTTTGTTATTGTATGAACAAGAATTCTATCGAAATTCAAAATTCAAAATTCAAAATTCGGCGAAAAAATTTAATTTAGAAAAGGTAGAGAAATTTGGAACCTACCATGATCACAAGCAAGAAACCAAGAATAATTCCCTCGGGGAATGAAGAGGTTGACGCAAAGCTTAGTGAGTGAGTAAGTGATGTTGTGTTAGTGTTGTTTAGTAAGAGTAGTGGAAATGGAAGAAATGACAACAAAGGAGAAAGAGGGGATTTTTAGGGCATGAAGATAGCAAGTATTTATGGAAGATCACAAGAGAGGAAATGGGGGGTATATATTTTTATTTATTGGGAAGTGAGACAACATATTGTCAAGAAGAAGAGAGAGAAAGAGAGAGATACTTATTATTTTTATTTAAATTTAATTTATTTTAACTATTTAAAAAAAAAAGCATTTGCAAATTATAGAAAGAGAGTATGAGTAGTAGGATATGAGGAGAACGTGCGAGCTGTTTCCGTGTCTCCCATTCACTAATCTTGGTATAATAATATCAATAATATAAAAATTAAGGGGCTAAATTAAAAAAATTCTTGCTAACACACACTCGGGGCGTTAGATAAGTACAAAATAAATTTCTTAAAATAGTACTGTACAAGTATTAATTTTAAAATATATGACAAATTTACACATCTTTAGATGCAATGCTTGTCGAATTTTCTAAAATAATATTAATTTTGCAATGCTTGTCGAATTCTTATATCGATCGGTGTAATTAATATTTACATTAAATTAATTTTTTTATTTTTAATTATCTTATCTAATGCATGCTCCGAGATGTTCGTTAACTTATGCCCGTTAAAATTAAAAATAAAATCAAAATTTAAAAAATAGTACTAGCTCATCACCTTGGCAAAAGAGCTCTTAAAAAATAAAAAATAAAAAAAGGGGTAGCACTTAGTTTAAGCCTCTCTCTTAGCCTTGAAGGAGGTGCCTGATAGTAAAAATAAGTTTGTCCCCATTTTGTATCTGTCTTTTTTGATTCCATCTTCTAAGTAAACCGTACATAATTGACAATTTACTACTACTATCACTAGTACTACACTACTACTCACTAGTAGGAGAGTAGAGCTTACTCTCTTTTTTATTTGTTTTGTCTTGGTTTTTGAGATCGATGAATCATAAAAGACACCCTATTCAATCAAGTGGTGAACGTGAATTACCATATCAATAAGACACAAACTACAACTCAACAATTTAACCTTTTTTTAATTCCCACCCTCTTTAGTATTTACCATTCTTCTATGGGTGGGTTGTGGACTTGTGGGTAGGTAGGTAAATTGTTGAGTCCAACTAATTATCTAATGGTTGTTAAAAGATTAATTAGTTTCATTTCAATTCGGTTATTGAAAAACTTCACAGGTTCAATCCAAGCTCTCATACACCAAGAGTATGAGCAGACACAAGTCTGCCGAGATTTCATTATAAAATCAATTGGTAATATAAGGAGTAGTCAACCAATCTTATATGTTAGTCATGATCTTCTCAATTTTTCAATGTGGGATACATGTGAGATATACTAGTAATCTACATTCTCCTTCACATCTGAGCCATTAGGGCAACAACTCTTTCGGGCTACTTGCTCCAATCAAATCTTCAAATACCTTCCATATATAAGCACACACAATACAATGGGTCATCCCTTCTCAAGGATTGGTAATTGAGTCAAAATCGTCCACTCTGATACCATGACAAACTTTACAAACTCAAACCAAGCCTCTACACATACAGAGAGAATATGACCATAAACAAGACTAGTCAGGTTCCATTATAAAATCAATTGGTGATATAAAGAGTAGCCCACCAAGTTTATATATTAGTCATGATCTCTCCTATCTTTCAATGTGGAACTCATGTGAGATATGATCTCAACATTCCCCCTCACATGTGAGACACCTTTAAACTAGCAATATGAATAGGTCATTGTAGGCGTGTGCCCTTATCGGGCCTTGTCCTACGTCGATTTTGCTCATGGGATTGAGCCACGGATCCCGCACGTGAGTGCGTTGGGGTAGTGTTGTCGAGTGGGGAATAGTCACCGTGCCTATACAGGTAAATCACTGACGCCTGAAACATTGGTGCCAATTTAATGGTCCCACGGTCTGATCTATACTAGTAACCAAGTCGTGGGTTCGGGGACATGGTACGGAATGAATCTTTGACCCTATCCGCCCGCATGTAGCAGCCTCTACTCGGTCTCATTGTAATTTCATTCGATCAAATCCATTATTTTAATAGATTTCTAAGGCTAGAGCGCTTCCTAAAGATACAATGTAACTTAACAATTTTATTTTTAGGAAGCGCTCTAGCCTTAGAAATCTATTAAAATAGTGAGTTTCTATCATGAACATATCTACCTAGCCTAATTGTTGCGACCAGTACAAATTAATCAAATTAATAAGGTGCTTAAATCCATTGGTCCATGATTAATCTGAATTTAATATGATTCAACAATTTTCGGTCTTCTTTAAGCAATTAAAAAGTGTCTCATGTGTAAACAATAATACATATGCGATGATGATCAATATGCAACAATAGAAAACTCAAATATATAAATCAAACTTACCTTGTATCACTATCAACACAAAAGAAAACAAAGGTTAGTATATCAAAGCTTTGCTTCCAATTGAATCGCTTATCACAACAAAAGAGATCGTTAGCATTAACATTATGATTAAAGCAATTGCGACAAGGCGAAAACGATTAAAAACGAATTAATTTACATGATTGAAATTCAAAAGAAAAATTATTATATTAATAAAAAATAATCATAAAAAGAAAAGAGAAAGTTAGATTGTATAGCCTCAGAATTTGTACCTAGATTCGCAAAGAAACGATTCCGAAAGTTGCGACGGATTCGAAAACCTTGGATGATGCGAGTGATTTGTGTTTTTGTGAGTGATTTGTGTGTGTGTGTGTGTTGTGTGTGTTGTGTGTGTGGTGTGTGTGTGTGTGTGTGTGTGTGTGTGTGTGTGTGTGTGTGTGTGTGTGTGTGTGTGTGTGTGTGTGTGTGTGTGTGTGTGTGTGTGTGTGTGTGTGTGTGTGTGTGTGTGTGTGTGTGTGTGTGTGTGTGTGTGTGTGTGTGTGTGTGTGTGTGTGTGTGTGTGTGTGTGTGTGTGTGTGTGTGTGTGTGGTGTGTGTTGTGTGTGTGTGTGTGGTGTGTGTGTGTGTGTGTGTGTGTGTGTGTGTGTGAGAGAGAGAGAGAGAGAGAGAGAGAGAGAGGTTTTTGAGAGCTTTGAATTGCACTAAGCACAAGAAAATTCGTTGATCGAATATTGATTTTCGTTGATGTTCGATTAGGCACCGAGAGCGTGTATTTATAGACGTATAGGGAAGGATAGATAGCAAAACAGTTTCGTATATACGAATATAGGAAGCGTATATACGAAAATATGTTTCGTATATAAACTAATTAGAAGCGTATATACGAAAATATGTTTCGTATATACACTAATTAGAAGCGTATATATGCTCATAGGTTTCATATATACGCTTGTGCTGACATGGCTGCCATGTCAGCACATTCGTGTATACGCTTTGGTTTTTTTATCTATCCGTATTTCGTATTTCGCATCTGTATTTTTGAATCTAATTGCTATTCGAATTAACCTTTATCCACTTTATGATAAACTTGGTGGACAAGATTAATTTTCTAGATTATTCCGGATCATCCCCGAATCATCTAGATTTATCTAAGAATTTTTGAATTTATTTATTTTCAAAGATTATTTCGCAAACTTATAAAAATTATAGAAAATCATAGAAAAATCAGAAAAATTATTTAAAAATACTGGCGAAAAATTATAGAAAATGAGAGGAATAAGATGAGAATGAAAAATATTAGAAATGACCTTTTGAAATAATTCTAAAAAAAATTTTTACTAAGAAAAATGCCCTAAAAAAGAAAATAATTAAAATAACTATTTTCTGCCTATTATTGGGCTCTCGGCAACTGATTTCAAACTCGACTTTAATTCGACTCATGCAAAAGGGGTTATGGTTTATGGATTTTGTCGCGCCTTCAGAATCAAATCTATTTCGAGATGTCGTATTTTTCCTCATTTGGGGAGACATTGTTGGGTGTCTACATAAGCCCCAAGCCCCACTTTGACTAAGTCTGGAGAGAAGCTTGTTCTTGTAAGACGAAAGTCAAAGTATTCGATTCGGAACGGAGAATAGCTCAAGACGTTATGCGATCTTGAGTTACCCTTTTCGCCGGTACCTACAAAACAAAGGTTAGTTTTACTTGTTACCGTGCGCCTATGCGGTTGTATTCCATCGGAAGCACTTAATTGGATCCTTGGGCGATTTTTCTCCTAACGACCGACCTTGGCTTTTTAGGAGAAGAGATGTTGTAGATGCATGGATGTGTATGAATCTCTTTCGGTATATATAAACATTCAGAGGTTTCCCTTCAATAAGCACAAACCTCGAGGAAGGTGATTGATGTATGTGAATTTACTTCGGTAAGTATAAACCTCCGGATATCTCCCATCGGCAAGCATAAGCCTTGGTGCGCAAATGATGTATGTGAATCTCCTTCAATAAGTATAAACCTCCGGATATCTCCCTTCAACAAGCATAAGCCTCACCTCCTCATGTCACGGGATAGCCGTAGCATAAGTCCACTTCCAAGCTCCTTAGCACTTACACGAAGGAGAATAATCCTCTCTGAATTATCTCCCCTCCGATGCTTAAGTAAGTACGGCTATGGAATTAAGTTCAATTAATTCTTAGAGAGAGAAAGTCGAGAGATAAGTTCTCAAGTGTTGGTTGTTGAGCGTAATCACTGTGTGTAATAAATGTGATTTCCTTTGGGTATTTATAGGCTAATTGCCTTGCCCAAGGAAGCTTGGATGAGTGACATTTATCACTCATCCATTCACTAGCTTACCCGTTTCTATCGTTCGGGTGTACAGATACTTATTTCTTTATCTCTTTCTGCGCGACCTACCCAGTCTATAAATTGCTTGATTTTGACATGTGACACGATGAGAGTTTGACACATCATTATGGGGACCTTGCCACCTAGGATCGCTTGATCCAACCTAGAGTAGACACGTGGCATATGAGGGTCCACATGCCACATCATTTTCCCCTCAAAGATCCTAGAGCCATTGGGCTTAAAGGGTGCTTAACCATGGAGTTTTGAATTGAGCCTCTTCATGGCTTGCTCGAGCCTTGGCCATTTCTTCGCAAATGGGCCTTAGTTGGAGGCCAAATTTCCTTTTCCTTTATCTCCTTTACTTCTTTCTTTCATAGGTAGGCATGTAGTGGAGGCCCAAAGCCTTCTTTCTCTTTCCCGCTCAATTCTAGGATTCAAATTTCGAATTTGGGTTCTTGAAACCCTAGCCACTTCTATAAATAGAGATGTTAGAGGAGAGAGAAAAGTTTATTTTGCTCTAACTTCTATCTAGAAACCAAAGTACCTTATCTATCTACCATCACACATTCTGTGGACCTAAGATTGTTCTAATTGCATTTCGCAACCAGGCTTCGCATAGTACACATAAATTTCTAACTTCAACATCTTCGCAGTTTTTCAAACTCACCATGTACTGATCTCACCTTTTTAGCTTCACACCTTATTCTTTATTCTTTTTGTCAAAGTAATAACCATGAGTAATGCAAGTTCAACAGACTCTTCTCCAATTGATTGGAGTTTGGGGTTTCGAAGGGCCCAGGCCAACTTCGCCTGGTTCTATAGCAACTGAGAGCTCTTCAACCCTTTGTACAGTTACTTTGCATTCATTGAGTAGTCAACCACTCTCCTTGTGCAAGAAATAATCATGGCTCTCAAAAAGCAAATCACAAGGAGGGACCCTTGCAAGACTTAGAGGGTAAAGAAATACATGGCCCTTTGGGGTAAGGTGTTGACAAGGATGCGGAGATCGATGACATGAACCCTGCTCCTTATACAGTCGAAGTCCAAAATAACACAGATAGTGACATTGACGAAGAGGCTAACTCAGATAGCCCTTCGAAGGACGATGACAGACCAACCCCGAAATCTATCCTAGTGCAAAAGAACTGGATCGCACAGCTCAAATCCTATAAAGAAGTGTATGCAGATGCAATTGGCTTTGTCAAGTCTGACCTAAAACTTGTCTTGATCGTTCTCGCGGAGGGGACTAACATCACTAAGACCCTTGAAGACTTCTTTGCAATGTGCAAAGATGTAATAGACTTAGGCCTTCGCTCCCCATATCATAAATTTGATAAAGGCCTATAGCATTGGGCTTGCGCATTTCACACCCAACTCGTGGTGTCACATTATAACATATATGGCCACTTGCAAGGCTAAAGGGTTTCCTCTATCGATTGGAGTCTTCCTTTGCATGCGTTCTTTAGTTAAGAACAACAACTGCAAGCAAGGCTGGTGCCAACTTTCGAATAAAGATGGGTACATGACTGCGATTGAGAAGCCTAACAAATTCAATAAATGGAAATCAGACTTCTTCTTCATTCACATTGTAGATACTAGGACGGCTCGCATCTTGTCTGATTGGGCTAGCTGGGTATACGAACACCTATAAGCCAAAGGAGTTTCCCAAGTTAACCGAGGAAGACCAAGTCCAGATGAACTACTTTGGAATAAGTGCGGTCCTACGTGAAGGTGGGGATCACAAAGTTATGATACCCAAGAACTGGGTTCCTTTCTCGGATTTCCTTGTCAAGAAGGACTTCCTCTCTGCCTTTGGCCTGGTGGGTGGCCGAAAGGTTGATAGAGCTGACATAGATAGCTTTACCCTTCCCTTACAATTAATGTTTTTCATTGTCAAAAAACGCATTGACACGCATGTATGTATTGAAAAAATAATCAATATGACATAGTATAAAGATTAAAATCCACATAAAGGAACAATCACATCACATGTAGTTTTTTTTTCCTATATACAATAGGAAAAATTGTCTTCAACAACACCAACTTTTCCTCGGGTGCACCAAGCAAAACAAACTTTAACTGGTGCACGCAACATCACAAACTTTGATGTAGGGTGCAAAGAGTGACATTGATGAATGATGTAGGGATTTTCTATCCTATTTTTAGAGTCTTTTTGTTATCTAATTTTGTCGTGTTGAGTCGTTTTCACTTTGTTTTAAGTTTGTGTCCTTGATTTCTACTTCGGACCCTCTAACAGCCGCTTTTAGTGTTTATGTCGCCTTTTCTTCTCCCATTGGTGTGATTTTTAGGTACACTTTGACTTCTCGCGACTTGGAGATATTCAGACGCAATTCGATCCTACCTTGGTCTTGTTTAGGGGTCATTTGAGGCTTCGATTAGCATGCACTCAAGCTCAAAAGACTTTCACCTTGTATTTGGAGCTTTCTTGGAGTAGCGACCCAATAGTTGACCGCTTTGGGTTGCTACTAGACCCTTTAGCTTGGATAAAGTTTTCCTGCAGAGTAGCGACTAGTAGCGGTTGCTACTAGGAAGTAGCGATGGGGTAGAGGGCACCCATTTTTCTTGCTACATTCTTTGCCTCCTTCCTTTTTTTTCTCACTGCAGTGTAGCGGGCACTATTGCTCGCTACCTGTCCGCTACTTACTTGCTGCACATTTTCTCGGAGGATTTTCTTTAGGTTTTTCCCTTTAATCTTTTGCTATTTATGTTGAATTGGTTATKAATTCCCAACATGTGGCCATATTGAGCACTCACCTCACTTTGTAATATCTAACTTTAGTTCTAAGCCACTAAAATACTTTTTCTCTCTTAGTCTTTTGTAGTACGCTTTCACACTTGGTGTTGTACTATTCGTTCATCTTCTACCTTTGCATTTTGCTCATCAAAGCTCTTGTGCTTGGAATCCTTGGCTCATATTTGATATTCAAGCATAAGTAACTATTATCTAACTCTTGTATTACTTTATTTCCCTTTTTGGTTAAGTATTTCATGATTTCAATTTCTAGGGTTTGTATGAGATTAGCTTAGTTTTACTTAATAGTTTAGAACTTTAGATCTTGTTGTTAAGAATGTTAAATATGAATGCATTGTCTTTTTAAGCATGTGTGAGTAGTTTTCATACTAGGAATGGGTGAAACCCTCATTTCACCATGTAACTCCTTTACTTGCTTGAGGTTTTTTGTGTTGAATTGCCATGACTTGTATCGTTCGGAGGTGCAATTGCTAATTGTCATGCTTAGCTACCATGATAGTTTTACTAGGGACTTAGGATAAAGGAATGAGCATTGAAGTCTTAAGTGAACTCCTCCTAGCCATTTATTTGAAGGGACAATGAGATATGAACCGAATTCTAGGGATTTTACTAGCTTTCATGATTTCGTACTTAAATTGAACTTGTAACCAAGCCATGAGATTGGGCCATGGATTGCAAGTGAGGTTCTCCTAGCTAGCTTTCGAGAGTGATTTAGGACCTTAAAAAGTCTCCCCTTGTTGGTTGATTCATGTTCATTAACCTCTATGCTTGTGTCTGGTTCTTACATGTGTTTTTTGTGGGGAGAAACCCTAACCTTAGTGCCTTAATTCCTTGTTTAATTCTGTAATTAGTTAATTGTGATCGTGACAATCTTATCGACTTTGAAATCGCTTAGCTTTTCGAGTAGATCAATGACTAGTGATAACGTAATTCCCATGGTATGGGTTCGACCCTTTCTTTCCCTACTACTAGCTAGTAAGACTCAGATAGGTAATTTATCTTTGGTAGTCTTGACGACGGGCTATCAATGAAGTATATGATGAGATTCTTCATGAAAAGTGTACTAAACATAATTTTTAGAATATTAATGACTTATATATAAGGAAACATGTACATTAAATTCACCATAAGATTACATCAAGGCATAAAAAATCACATATTTAAGTCACTATTCGCACCAAAATTAAAGTTTGTACTACTGAGTGCACCCAATATCAAAGTTCGTGCCACTAGATGCACGCACTCATTAAGGTTTGTGTTATTTTATGCACTCAAGAAAACGTTTGTGCTATTGAGGCCAAATTTTCCAACACAATATTGCACTTGTGTGAATAAAAATTCTCACACCTCTTGAAATTAATCATTTATTTAATCTTTAAGGTTTAGAATTGAAACAATTATCATTACACAAAAAATTGGCCCATCAATGATGCTAAATAGTAATGATGTGCTTAAATCCTGTCGTAAATGTGGATGTTTAATAATAGTATTGGATCCGTCATTAAAATTCGCCTAATACTCAACCTCATCAATTCTAGTGAAAGTGTTTGGAGCATTTGCTCCAACTCCAACTTTGATCCTTATGTGGTTGAAGATTTCAAATTCTTATATTGTTCTTCGACAGAGTCATTTAAAAGTACTTATAGGCACCTCATTTTGAAGAAATTGGAAGTGTTTTTATTTGAGCCTTACAAAATAAAGTAAAAAAAAAATCGCACTGAAGACTTACATCAATCAACGCAAGGAAGATTATTGCATTAATATTTGATGATCAATTCTTTTCAAGAACGAAGACTGGAGAGCTAGCTAAGGGTTGATCGTTCTTTAACCATTTTTGTTTTCAACAAAAAAAAAAGATTTTCATTCTTTGGTTGTCAGTTTGCAAGTTGAACCTCTTTTAAACAATTTGCAAGTTTGCAAGTTGAACCACTTTGAATTAATCGAATTAATACGATACCTAAAATCCGATCATCCATTCAAACAATTCCGGTCTTATTTAAACAATTATAAGAGTCATATATACAAGAATTAAGAGTAAAATGTATACAAAAACAACAAGAATTATTATTATTATTATTATTATTATTATTATTATTATTATTATTATTATTATTAAAAACAACAATTATAAGAGTCATATATACAAGAATTAAACAACATTAACAACAATAATAATAATTTTGTTATTATTATTATTATTATTATTATTATTATTTGCAAGATTTTTAGTTCGGTGTGGGTCTTCAAGGGGGTGTGAAGCTGTTTTACATTCTGTTAACAGGGATGTGGAAGCTAAGGGGAATGAGGTTGGGTTGACTATGCTTCTAGTGGATTTTCAGAATGCTTTTAACCTTGTTGATAGGAGTGTTTTACTTGAAGAAACTAGGTTGTGTTGCTCGTCTATTTCTCCTTGGGTCGAATTTTGCTATTCCCAACCTGTCAAACTTTATTACAATGACTACATCCTCTGGTCTTATTAAGGGGTTCAACAAGGTGATCCTCTGGCCCCCCTGGTGTTCTCCTTAGCTTTGCATCCCCTAATTCAATCCATTAACCATGTCTACTCCCTACCCTTCATGCTTGGTATCTTGATGATGGTACCATTATTGGAGAGACTCCCATGGTTGCGAAGGCACTTGACATCATCAGGTCAGACGTTTCAGCTCGCGGTTTGTTCTTAAATGTGGATAAAACCGAAATTTTTTAGCCTACGGAGGATCCTAGAATCAAGGTAGACAGGGTTTTCCCTAAAAAATATTTCACGCCCTTGCAATGGTCACTACAAAAAAAACTCGTTTTAGGGACGATCAGAATCCGTCCATAAATAGGCAAAATCCATCGCTAAAGTGATTTAGCGACGGATTTAGTCCGTCCCTAAAACCATCGTCGCTAAATCACTTTAGCGACGGAAAATAAAAATCCATCCCTAAATTATTTCCGTCCCTATATTTAGGGACAGATTTTATTATTTAAGGACGGATTTAAATCCGTCCCTAATTAATAGCAAAAGAAAATTCAGATTTTGGGGTGATTACTCTGAATAACTTCTTAACCACCCCTTCTTCACCAAGAAGTTAGTTAATAGTCACTTATTAATCAAGTATTAATAGCAACTCGTCCAGCTCTTGAGAGGAATCGAACCCATGACCTCAAAGTCACCAACCAATGCCCCAACCAACTACTCCAAATACCAACTTGTATATTTTATTCAACAAAAATTGTTAATATGTACTGGTAGAATTAGCTACGGATTATAGAATCCGTCCCTAATTTAGTGACACGGATTATCAAGATCCGTCGCTAAAAATAGGGACTGATTCTATTATTCGTCGCTAAAGTTATGATTTTTCTTATACGGTGTGTAATGGTTAAGGTAGTAGGGAGTTTAGGGACGGATTTTTTGGCCTCTAACTAGAAAATCCGTAACTTGCAAATTTAGGGACGGAATTCAAATTTGACCCTAATTTAGGGACGAATTTGAATTTCGTCCCTAAATTTCAATTTTTTTTCCTCTAACTTGAAAATCCGTAACTTGCAAATTTCGAGACGGAAAATTAAAATCCGTCCCTAAATTTCCCACTCCTTTTGCCTCTAAACAATATTATAAATTTAGGGACGGATTCAGAAAATCCGTCTGTAAATCCGTCGTTAATCAGGGACGATTTTTTAAATCCTTCCCTAATTAGGGACGGATTCCAAAATCCGTTCGTAAATTAGGAACAGATTCAAAATTCGTCCCTAAACTTCTATCGCTATACGAGTTTTTTTTGTAGTGGGTGTCAAGCTTCTTGGTGGTTCTGTCAGTTTGGATGTAGGCTTCTGTCGGGATTTGGCGTTGAAAAGGGGTTCTAAAACAAACACCTTGATGGAGGCTATTCATGAGCTTAATGACCCTCAATGTGAGCTCCTTCTTCTTCATAATTGTGCAGGGGTGGCAAAACTTTCTTATGCACTCAGAATTTCATCCCCTTTATCTTTCTTAGATGCCCAAGCACAATTTAATCATGCTCTATATATATCTTTAGAAAAGGTTATCACTACCTCAGGGCCCGGGTTCGGTGACTGGCAATGGCGGTTTGCCACTCTTCCTATCAAGATGGGAGGTCTCGAGATTTTCTCTGCCGGAGACGTAGTTCGTTATGTCTTCCTTTCTTCTCGATTGCAAACAAGCGCTTTGCAGACCCAGATACTTTCGTACAAGGGTATTACCTCTTCTGGTCCTTCCTTCCAACTTGCTCTTGATGACTTTAACGCATTCTGCAATGATGATGCTCTTTCTTTCACCACTGGTTCTCCTGCCCCCCAATTGATGAAAACATTGGCAAAGATATACTTTGGTGTTATTGAGAAAAACCCCATTGTTGAGTACAAGCTTAGTCCAAGGCAAGTGGCAATTCTTAGTTGCCTTCATGCTCCCTATGCTCAAGATTTCTTATTTGCTATTCCTATTGAGGGGTTGGGGAAAACGATGAACCATCGTCAGTTCCATTCTGTATTGTGTTATAGGCTCATGATACCTCTGTTCTCTAAGGGCAGTCTATGCCCTAGTTGCAATGCTCCCAAGATGGACCAATTGAGAGATCATGCAGTTCTTGCGCTAATGAGGTGGGTGTAAAGTTCAGACATAATCTGGTGCGTGATATACTGTTCGACATTTGCTCTAAAGTTGGGATCGTGGTGCATAAGGAGGCTCCTATGGGTTTCTTATCTGAGATGGGGCATGATCTTAGGCCTGCAGATCTTCTACTCTCCAATTGGTACGAGGTAAGGATGTATGTTTGGATGTGACAAGAATCTCTCCCTTTGTAGGCACGAGCGAGGGTTCATGGGCTCCCAATATGGCGTTGCACAATGCTATGGAGAAGAAGAACAAGAAGTATGTGACCAAGTGTGAGGAAAATGGGTACAAGTTCATCTTGTTTGCTTTCTCTACTTTCGGGGAGCTAGATAAGGACGTCTTGAGCACGCTTTCACGCATCAAGTCACTGTATGCTAGCCATCGAACAATGCTAAGAGTGGTGCTTTAATTTTTCATAGATTGTGTTTTTGTATCCAGAAGGAGGTGGTAGCATAACTTGTTTCTAGGCTCACATCTAGCTTTATGTAATATGTAAACGCTTTTTATGATATAAATCATAATAAAATAATAATAATAATAATAATAATAATAATAATAATAATAATAATAATAATAATAATAATAATAATAACAAGGGAAATTCCATTTTATACCATCAAGTTCTTGCCTAGTCCTTTTCATACCATTACTTTTTGGAAAGAAAAGAAGAGGAAAGGAGTACGAGCAACCATTGAAACTTCGACCAGAGAAGAAGAAAAGAAGAGGAAAGGAGTACGAGAGTGAAGATGGTTAGACTAACAGAGAGTTAACACCCAAATTAACAAAGTGTTACTGTTTGGATTAGAGCCTGATTATAGTGGTACGAAATGGATTAAAAAAAATAATGGTATGAGATGAAATAGACAAGAATAGGATGGTATAATATGGAATTTCCCTAATAATAATAATAATAATAATAATAATATATTAATATATAATAATAAATAATATAATAATAATATAATAATAATAATAATAATAAAATATAATAAATAATAATAATATAATAATAATAATAATAATAATAATAATAATAATCTCTATTATATAAGGGAAGGGGGGAGGAGATGGTGTCCCCCTCTTAAATGACCTTTATAACCTTAATGAATTTTTAAAACTTTTTGAATTGAAGTGCCTAAACTACCCTTTTACTTATTATGGAATTTAAAATCGAAATTTCATTTATTATGTGACTTAATTAGTACAAAGGCTAAATCAATGAACATTAGTCCAGATTGAATTAGAAAACATATGGTATAATATTGAATTTCATGTTACATTTATTACAAACTAATTACAATTTAGATAAATTTTATTGCTAATTAGTTATAAACATTTTAATTTAATACATTCTATATAATCATTTTTAATGAAATATTACAATTTTTATACGTCTAAGCACGCATCGCGTGCACATAAAACTAGTAATAATAAATAAGGGAAGGGGGAGCAATGGTGTCCCCCTATTAATACATTCATACCCTTACTAATTACATATATATTTTTTTAAAAAAATCACACAGCTCTAAATCAAAATAAATATAAATCTATATAAAAAAATTGAACAAATGAGCCATCAATTTCTTAATTAACCAAAATTAATTGTTTTTTATCAATGATAATTAACATTAATTTTTCGCTAAAAATATGCAAAATTTAAATAATTTCCAATTATATATCAATCAATCAAAATGAAATGAATCTAGACATTATTAATTAAATAACTTATAACGAATTTGAACACTAATCATATAATTTTAAAGAATTTGGACATTAATAACGGAGTAGATCTTATAATGAATTTGGACACTAATTATAACAAGATTCTTAAATTAATAATTTGCACACACCCCTACATATAAGACATGGTTCTCTCCCCCATCAACTAAAACACTCAAATACACAATTTTCTTTTTTTTTATGTAAGTAAAATTCTCTCTTTTTAGTATGAATGAACATGATATATATATGAAGTATATTAATCTCAATGTATGATGATTATTCAAATACATATCTACATTACAGTGTAGTTTTTTAAAATAACAACTTCATAAATTATATTCACTTCGTACTATATTACGATTTCTTTACATATGACAACTCTACACCCCTCCATCTACCATTCCATTTAAATTTTTCAACAAATTTTAAAGAGTGGTTTCAGTTTCAATCCTAATTTTTTCATTTCATTCGTTAATATATAATTGATTATGTTCATTTTTCATACTATTGTATTTATTTTAGCAATTAAAAAGTTATGGTCCTCATGTTTTTTTTTATATAAACGTACTATAAATCTTGGAATTGAAGAAAAAATGTCTTAACTTTTTTCAACAAGTCATTCAATTTGTGATGAAGTGTTAAAATATTCACTAGCTATGGTACTTTCAACATAATTTCCTTTTTTAAATGTCATTCTATATATGATACTAATAACAATAAATCTTTTAATATTTAATCATATATTATAAATTACACGCATGCACGCATAGCGTGCATGCACAAAACACTAGTAATCTCTATTATATAAGCCAAGGGGGGAGCAATGGTGTCCCCCCTTGGAAAATACAAAAATACCCTTCAATTCACTTATATATGTAGTCAACACAAAATTCAAATAAATTGCCAAATGTAACATTATCAATTCCACAATCTTACATATAATTCAAAAAACATTGCCAAATATGTAACATGTAATCAACCTAAAAACAAAATAAATTAGGATCAAATTAAAGCATAATTCACTCAAATTATAAAATTAAAAAAAAAGTTTCTCATCAGTAATGAGGTAATAGTAAAACAAAATATTATTGATTTGAATGTTTAATTGACTCTCATATAAATGAAGGAGAAAAAAAATTACGATGGATAAAATTTTCTAATAAATAAGGGATACAGGTTAAAATGACTACGGATAATAAGGGAAATAGAATTTAGTTTTACACCAAGTACCTATGTTTTAGTGTTCTTTTTCTCTCCATCGAATTTTTTTAGTATTTTGCAACACGTATAATAGATATTAGATATACATAAATAAAAACGAGACTACAATTGATCAATGTTTTTTCAATTTATGTGCAACTTGATGATGATTTTATTTTTATCTCATACAATAAACAAGACTTAATTTCAAGACTAGATTTTTGGAAAAACAACAATAAATTATAAAAAAATCTCATGCATAAACTTCTCGAAACACTAAAACAATATAAGTTAGAAATAAAGCCGCATGCATCGCGTGCATAAAAAACTAGTAATAATAATAAAAGGAGTGGGGGCCCAGTTTGTATCTCGCCTCCCCTCCAACTTCTTATAATTTGTTTGATGTTTGTTGCTTGTAAATCTTAACACTACGTTTGGGTGGTTTAATATTAATAATAATAATAATAATAACAATAATAATAATAATAATAATAATAATAATAATAATAATACTAAGAACAAAGAAAAATTAAAAATTATTTACATGTTGAAAATTAAAGGAGATTTTTTATTAATCCTGCATATTTACGTGCATCTAAAACTATGTGAATTCCTAAAATTTTAGTTAATTGCGAGAATGAGCATCGAAGGGTCGTATTTCTAGGCGTAGGGGGCGAACAAGAAGGCCAAAGGAGCGTATATACGCTCCTTACCAGCGTAAGCGTGTATATATACGCTGGTAGCCACGTGGGCGACCACGTTAGCAGCATATATACACTAGTTTGTAGCATATATACGCTTTTGCTCTTGCCCTATTTCGCCTAAAAATTTTCGGGAATCTTCGAATATTCATTTCTTCTTAGCCTAGAAGCCGGGAATATTTTAGAATTTGGATATCTTGGAGAAGAATATTATGCCTCTAGAACATTCCAAATTATACATGAATTTTCCAGATTTCTTTTAGAATTTAAGAAATTATTTATTTTGAAAATCATTTTATAAAATGTTATAAATATTGTAACAATCATAGAAAATCATTGAAAAATCAGAAAAATAATCTAAAAATAATGACGGATGCCGAAAAATGAGAAGAATGAGATAAAAAGTGGAAATATTATATATGACCCATAGAAGTTAATCTAAAAAATCCTATTATTAAAGATGGAACGCCTAAAAATATAAATTAAGTAAAATAACTAAAAATAAATATTTTCCGCCTTTTATCGGACCCTCAGTGTATGGTTTCTAGTTTAATTTCACTTCGATTTGTGCCAATGGGTTTAATTCATGGATTTTGTCATATCTTTCGGAATTGGACCAGTCGCGAAATATTGTACTTCATTCGTATCAAATTAAACACAACAAACCAAATTTTACGTATTTCGAGGTTGAGATTTAACAATGTCAATGAGCGAATTAATCCAAATAATTTTAACACAATAGAGTTATAATTTCATTCTTCATTGTGTTAAAATTCTTTTGAATAATTTGTTTATTTACTGTTAAATCTCAACTTCGAAATGCGTGAAATTTAATTTGATACGGAGAAAGTACTTTTCATCACCGACTATCAATTTGGAGATGCACATTAGGGTGTCTAAAACTCCCATGCAATGCACAATTTCAACATAATTGTTTGTGGAATTTTTACACAAAAATTAGTTGTCAATGTTTAGCATTGCGTATTATAGAAGTCTATGTTATGAAAATTCATTTTTATTATATTATGTTTGCAATTTTTTTTTTAAATAAATTTTTAATTATAGGTTTTTTATGTTTATTTAAGCATCATTATATCTTCAAATATTTTATATTGATTTTTTTAAACTTCAACATTATTTCACAAATACTTTTTTGAATGAGAGATTATATTGGAAACTAAAGTTGCTTTGATTTCTCAAATACAAAAATAATACTAATTTAAGGTCTATTTACTTTAGTTTATTTTTCAATTTTGTTTCATCCCGTTCAGTTCAATTCAATTCATAATTTTCTTCTCCGATAAACAAAACAGTACAGTTCAATTCTTTTCTGGTAATGTCAATAGACCCCGAGTGCTTTAAATTGATGACTAAGCGGAGTACAACTACAAAATCATGTTTAAACTGACTGTTTGTGAACTTCTGAGTTCTGACAAACTAACTTTTCCATTAGACTATTTTTTAAACCACCGCATTATGATTTTCCCTCAATGAAAATACCTTCATAACGTACATGTGCTATCATGCAAATTCAAGAATCCAATAATCTCACAGTTTTAATTAAATACCTTAAAAATGCCATAAAAATCTAAACCAACTTCATTTAAACTCGGAATTCCATACACCTATCAATCCTATCATGTACTATATATCTTTTGCTTCATAATGAGTATTGTATTAAACTACTACTAGTAGTATAAAGTATCTAAGAAACAAATAAGTATATATGATTATATGAGGACTCAAGTATATCTATAATCTGATAATAAAATACGTTGAAAAGAACCAAAGTTCTACTGCAAAAATAGGTATATAATAGAGTAATAATAATGAAAATAATAATTATAAGTCAAAAGCTAACAAGTGTTTTCTGAGACGTAATTAAAATAAAAATCAATCAATTACACCGATGAAATAGTTGGTGCAATTGAGATCTCATTCATTCCAAAATTGTAATTCTTTTATAAAAACTATTTAATCCTTAATTAACATTTTGGACACTTGTTAGCAACAATAATAATAACAACAACAACAACAACAATAATAATAATAATAATAAGGCAAAAGCTAACGAACGCTCTCGGAGCGTTAGATAAGAGAACTAAAAGTGAAAATATTAAATGAATATAAATATTAATTACACCGATTGATGTGTGATTTTGACATACATTCCAAAATCAATACCATTTTAAAAAATGTATTTAGTTCTTATATAACACATCGAGATGTCCGTTAGCAATATCGTAATAGTAATAATAATGTTGGCAAATATATTAAAATAAATCCAAGTTGAAGTCTGGAAGTAGAAGTTTAATTTTTGGGTTAAAAAATGCAATATAAAAAAGATATCCCCGAGACCCCCACCGCCATTATTACTGTTTAACGCAGTAAGATGTATTGGTCAATGTGACAACTCTCTCTTGGCCACACAATTCTCATTTTTCTGCTTAACTATTTACTCCCACTTGTCTAACTAATGATAACCCACATTTAATGTTATATATGCACCACTCCTATACTACTACTTGCTTCCTGTAATTAATTTTTCCTTACTCTAATACAAATACTTGTATATGCCAAATACCAATGCCATCACCCGATCATTGTATGTGAATGTGACCCAACCATACAATTGTTGTATGTTCGAGAGCTGATAATTGATATTACCATCGTATTGTATCGGCTTATAAAATGGTATGTTGGATAGCTGATTTGACAATTCAAATTGTATGTCGGGACTAGATACTATGGTTTTATATGGTTGTAATTGTAGCTTTTGCTCGTCCGGTTGCACGACTAGCTAGTATGCAATTCTTGTTTTCTACCGTACCAACTAGTATTTGCCATATATTATTGCCAAGAAACTGCCTTCAATCAGGAATTGGAAGCCAGAAGAATCTTACCTTGTTCGGAGAAGTGTCATATACATTGTCTTGCATGGCTTTTATTAGTTTGCGTTTATAATACATTGATTGCACATTTGCATTGTCATTGGATGTAAATTCCATCTATTTCTGGCTGTAATAGTATTAGTTTCATATGTAGGCACATATGCATGAGCTTATCATACAAGTATATCTTTTGAGAATGTATTTGCAAGAATTCATGAAATTTTCCCAAACAATAAGAAAAAATGTATCATACATGGAGGGTTTTCGAGTATTAAAAAAGATAACTCAAAATAGAAAATGGTCGCCCATTGTTTATTAGTAGCTTCAACATTGAACTAACAGAGTAATATGCGAAAGAGAATTGCAATTCAAGATTGAACTAATAGAGTAATATGCGCAAGAGAATTATGTATATAGATAAATAACCAATTATTGTGTAATGGCTACAATCTATACTCTTCAAAAAAAGACAATGACAGGCTTAGAAGTTAGAACTACACAATGTAAAGTGTTCATTAAGACAAATATAAATACTGTAAATATAATGTTAATTTATTAAAAATGTTGTCACCGGAATTTTGACATTATATAGTTTAATTATTGGGTTATGTTGTAAGCAATCTAAGTGCTTCTTCTACCTTAGGCAGGTCAAATCATTACATAAAGTTTTTGGCAATGAAACATTATTAGAATATATAATTGAAATTAAGGCAATATTAATAATAAGAAAAAAAAGTAAAATTGAGGTTATTTCGCCGCTTTGCGAAACATTTGGACATACAGTATTAATTAGAGAATAATGGAAGTGATAAAAGTGGTTAAATAACTAATAACTAGAAAAAATAAGTAACGTTAATTGAGGAGAATTGACCAATCTGAATAAGAATGACATACACGAGGAAATCCTGGTTCCTACTTCCTAGAGAATCAAAACATCAAACATGACAACATTATTCAACTAACCACTCCACTAATCTCTTTTTCCTCGTTTTTATGCGCCTCTTTTTTATGTTTTTTTTGACAGATAATCCCCAACTCATTTTTGCACTAATAATTTTACTCCCTAATTACTGAGCTAAATTATGTTATTGATATTAGGGTTATGAAACATAGGGCTATATATATATTGAGGATGAAATGAGAAACACCCTTAAAAAATAAGTACGAGAAACAATCTCGATCATTGAATTTTAAATGTGTAAATTTATTTCATTAAAAAAATTAAATGTATAAATTTTTGTACATAAATGTGCACAAATTTTCCTATAAATGTTAAAAAAAAAACTACACACTTATGTATAAAAATTTGCACATTTACTATTAAATTTATGCACATCTTGATCGTGCATCTCAAAAATCAATGACCAAAATTGCTTCTCACACTTCTCATTGGATCACGAGCCACAAGTGCAGTAATGAGAATAAATCTCTAAATGTCCTGAAATTGAGAGAGAAATTTTAATCACCTGAACATTATTTAAAATATAAGAATAATATTAGAATATAAGTTGAGAATAATTATTGATGAGAAAATCACGAGTCAATAGGTATTTGAAATTCTACAAGTACTTATCACTTAAATGGTCCATTTGCTTTTGCACCGATCTTCAGGAAATTTATAAAAAAATTGTACGTAGTAGTTTGTCCCTATCTACTGATTTTATTTCACCTATAAAATCCTTTGTTTAATGACATTAAAAGGCAACCCAAAAATAATGCAATAATAATTACATTCTCTATCATGTTTAAATTTTCAGGTTTCAAAATGTCCCCCATGGTCACTCACTCACTTGATTTTGACTTATCAAACGTAGAACTTGTTCATTCCACCTTATGGTGAGGAAGTAGATAATAACAGCGGCTAAGGACATAGCGCTACAATTAAGATTGTCGGATAATGTTAGGTTACGTTGAGACAATGTTTAGTATATAGTTGAACATTGTTACAAACTCGTAAGACAATAATATATTTCCAGACAATGTTAGGATTGAATATAAATGATGAACAGTACCCAAAAAATTACAAAATTGTCATGCGCTACACTCCTAGCTGCGCTAGGTTTATCACTTCTCCCTTATGGTTAGTTTATTGTGTTCATTTTAGTTTTGTTCTAATTATATGGTTCCTTCTGGCTTCAGTCAGAAAGAACAATGTCATATTCTTTCCATACCATGAAATCATGTACAATTACCGTTTTCACGTTGTATATCATTTATATTGATAATTGTATAATGGAAAATGTTAAACATAGTCCTTAGAGCTATTATAAGGTGTTAAAAATAGAAATAAAAACTTGAAATAAACATTAATTACATTGAAACTTGTGTCATTCTGTCTTGTTTTTAAAAAATTATTTTAATTAATAAAAATATATTTAATGCTTATACGTGGATCAGCCCTAAAAACTACATCTAACGTTATCCTTGTATAATAGTATTCCGTACAAAAAAAAAAGTATAATCATTGAAAATCAATAATTTAGAGATTTGCACAAATTAATATCTATATACAAAATTTAAATAAAAATTAACAAGAAAAATACTAAACAAATTAATTAATACAAAATGAACATGAAATTTGATGCATGTCAACTAGTTTGTCGCCGGTTAAAGCCGCAATAATGTCGAGTTAGATAAAATAAGGAATTGTTGGGTAACCTAAAATGTGCTGCTAATTTACGGTCTGAAAGTTTACCAGTTGCACTGATTGGCCATTGAAGAATGCCTTGTGTTGTCAAAACAAAATTCCGAAGCAGCAAAATTCAAGAATTTTCAGACCACTTATAAAATACAGTAGAAGTAGTTTTTGTCAAAAATTTACATTTTTAAATTATATCATGCTGAATTCCTGATTGCTGAATACTAAAGCTGGGTAATATTCTGCCCACCACACATTATTTTCAATTTACATTCAGCCACTTAAGCAATTAACAGATACAATTTATCGCGTTTTCAATTGACGAAAAATTATTTGAACTTATATGAACTTATTTACCGACCCATTTGTAATAACCATACATCGCATCATTGGTATGAAACATAACGAAACTATACAAATGCTACAAATGTCCACTTCTAATGAGTTCTTCTATAGCACATTTCTATTAATAGCAAGTAACTATAGTTACATAGATACATACTTACATCATCATGTGATCATGTCACCAGAGTGACCTAAATTGAATATTTGTCGAACAGAAGTTTTTTTTTTTTTTTTTTTTTTTTTTTTTTTTTTTTTTGTAGGACACCAACTCCATGCTCAATTGTTCATTATCTTATCATGCTGTTCCTGTTACATGAAAAAACTATTATGATGTTGTCAAATTGTGATCTTAGCTCTTAAACTTCAAACACATATCGTTCAAAAAATGGTGCTTAAAAAAACTAAATAATAGGAAAAACATAGACAACATTAGAAATGATTAATCACACACAATATCAGGAGGTAGAATCTCACACGAGGACAATTTCTAAAAGTAAAACAATTTGGTGGGGGACCAACTACATATAAAGTCCCCAAATTTGTTTGGCCACCAAGTTGTTTGGTATCATTATTTATTTATTTATTTATTTTTGTTTAGAGAGACACAAGAGTTAAGATGAGAATCAATCCCGCGATTTCCTGAAACAAGAGGGGAGCTCTAACAATCGAGCTATCCCTCTCTCATTATGCAGCCTTCAATAACAAATCTCATAGAGCATTAAAGTCGACATTGACACTGCGTATCTGTGTTGCAATTGATGTGAATTCAAAACTGCTTTAAACATTCCTAATGTGGCAAATCTGCTGTAACCTAACAAGCATGAATCAGCAGACATTCAATGAGTTGGGAAGGTGAAAATGTTTCTACCCTCTTAACCTTGACCAATTAAAGCATGTAGGTCACACTTGACAAAATGTTATCAAAACCAAATATAACCAACCAGTATATCAGTAAATTCTATCCATATACAGCACATCTCAGTGGAAATTTCTTGCAGCCTAGCTTCTGTATGCTCAGTCCTTCAGTGCTCCCATCTGAAAATCCCCAGTAATATGCCCTACTACTATAATTGTCTGAGCAATATTGCATGCTTCCGTAACTAATAAATAAAATGCTATGACTAGCCCTAATTTAAGGACCGACTATTAATTATTAAGTGGATTAAACTATCCAACTATTCTTCGATGTCAATGTTGAATCGAGTCGAGGATCCGACACGGGTACTTGAGGCCAAATAAAGAGTCCGAGCAACATAAAATCAATCTAAATTTTGAACCAGGCAAGCAATAGCAGTACATATCCTCCGTTTTTAAAAATTAAAATAAGGAATCACACCCTTCTCTCCCTTGTTCCCAAAAGTTAAGGAATGCAAAATGAACCCTTAAAAGTCAGCCTTCCCTAGAATCTCACCAGAGGACAAAGATGCTGTAATGAATCAAATGATGTAAGATTTCGTCTGAGCTATTGCATTGGAGTTAACATCCCTTCCACATAACAAGAAACCTAATCTCCTCTAGATGTCAAAATACTGAATTACAACAAAGTATTCTATGTGTTTGTAAGTAAAAAAAAACCTGATTAAAAGGTTAGGTAATTTTTTTTAATTTTTTTGGAATAATATACTACTACAAGATTTGATTTATAAACAAGGAATAGGTTGGAATTCTGATGAAAAATTATTATAAAAATTAAAAAGGTCTTTCAAAAACGGGGTGTAATTATATATTAAACATGGATGCTTATTCAAGTACCAAAATAAGCTATTTAACACAAAATTTTGCAAGGTATTTGTCTCTAATGAAGTGTAGATTCTTAAGCTGAAGTAGAAGTGTTACGGTCCAACATGTGTAAATTTGGAGGTAATAGGATCAACCCTTGTAACCTAACCACCACAGGCGAAGCCCTAATAAAGAATTGAAAATCAGCTGATATATGAAGCAAATATTTTGGAGCTTGCCGTGTTCATGCTGTAGAACCCATGGCAGCAGCAGCAAACCACATACACTGCTGACAAAAATGGTTCTACAGCCATGATCGCGATCGAAACGAAATCTGAAAGACTAAACTTTGGCCTTAAGAATTATAACCAAAATTCACCCAAAAGTATTGTGCATATAACTCTTAAAAAGCTAGAGGATAAAGGAGAGGGGCAGTGTAACAAAGTTACACCTTTCCATTCTTTTTTTATGCTATAACTCCCAAATTCCGAAGGTTACATATAATTGCAGCATTACTACGTTTGGCTAATGGCACTCTTTTATCTCTCTCCTCAGTCCTCGTGACAAGAGTGACTCTTTTCTCCGTATTTATCTCAATCCACTACCCACGGGGTCTTAAAACAGAGTGCAAACGTCCTTTGTTACATTAATAAAAGGAAGATTAAGTATAAAATTAACAGCAGCACAAAACTTGAAAGAGAGGTCATCACTAAAGATGAATAACAAGAACAGAGAAGTACACGTGTGTGTACAATATGTCATGAAATCTAGCTTTTTTTTTTGCCACTTTCTAGTCTAAAAGGGGCAAGGAAGGTATAAACCCACTTAAAAATATCTCTGCTACTACTTAAGTGCAAAAGCTAGGCTCATAGGTAAAGCAAAGCAACTGCAAATAAAGGAATTAAAGGAAAATAATAATCAGTGATAAGGTGAGTTAGCAATGCAAAAGGCCAATTCCAAGTCCTGATGAGAGACCTACTCAGACAGAGAGTAGCAGAAGAGTTGCCAACCCCACGTGCCATCAAAAGCCTAAAGGAAGAGAGCAAGTATTATTGCATGGATGAACCTCACGTGCAAGGGATCCAATGCCACTCCCTTCTCTAAAGGACAGTTTTATAATTCCATATATGTACTTAACAATGTTAACAACCATAGCATATGAGAGTGGTCCTTGGACTCTCCACACAATCCTCTTTTTATATCCTTCATAATACCTTATTACCTTATAATATGGTTTTGTTTCTACTAAGTCTTTTTTATTTTATGTTGGTCAATGGTCAAAGATCCATCAGTATGATATGATGATAATCATCATCATCATGGTATCACAGAATGTTGAAGGGTATGGAATCTTATAATACAGTACCAACCACCCGGCTGTGTCGGGTTTTTCGCCCATCAAAACAACCCGAAAGAATTCCTAATGAAGGCTTCAGACAGATTGAACAATATATCCTGAATTCCTTAGGCAGGTGGATTGATCCAGACAGAATCTTACCAGATTGAAAAGAGAAAAAAGTAACTAGCTTATTGTACTGTTAATACAGGATTCTGTTAGGTGGGCAATATTTTGGTTGGAGCTCTCTATTATAGATTCTAAATGTTAACTTCTTACTGAAAAGTGTCTTTGGCAAACCTTTTCTACATTATGTACCAAGTATAAAGTAGAGATTCCATGCCCTGACTCATGACACTCATAGTTATGCTAGATTGCTAATGTGGTTGTTGACTTAAATGAATCCGGTTCGACAAATTCATCTCTACACCATACAAAAGATTTACATCTCCTACGCCATCGTGCTTGCAATGACAATTGCGTTATTACTTTAGGATGGATTCTACATTATAGTAAACCAAAATCTTCTATCCCACCTTTTGAATAACATATGTGTACCACTTATTTTGATTAGTATTGAATTAACAGAAATTTATTTTAAAAACATCTGAATAGAATACTAGACCATTACACTAAGATCAATCATTCAATCATTCAATCTGTCAAATTTATTGGTGAACATACGGACATATGGTACCAAGAGGAGAAACAAATGATTTGATCTAATTCCGACTTCCAAGAATGTGGTGAGTTTTAACCTTTGCTCATCACGATGAAGTAATGCTACAAAGGTTTGATACCCTTCTAAAACCTTCAAATACCATCCACCCACATCACCAGCCGCAACTTGTGAATTTCTCTACAGAATGGCAAACTGCTAATACTTGACAATTGACACCATGTTTTGGCTTATTTGATTTACTAAGTACCTAACATGCAAAACAGATATATCTCCAATATACTAGGTACTTTACAATTGTCTTACAAGCTTTTGTTGATATGCAATAATCCCTACTCAAATGTCGGTCTTCACAAGGTATTTTAAAATCATACTTTCTATGTTACTAAGACTATTTTTTTTTTTTGAAAGAAATGTTTTCTTGGAAAACCATATTCTCATTTTCCCATGTTTGTTTGGCCCAATTCAATGGAAAGGAAAAGTTGGGTGAAACTATTTTCCATTCATAAGAAAAACATTTTCCTTACAAAAACAAAGAAAAATCATTTCCCTTTCTTTTTTTAAGCAAGGTTACTTTAAACAAAGGAAAATGAGTTTAGGAAAATAATTTTCGTACAAAAAACAATGGAAAACATTCCTAATTTCCAGTTTTACTCCGAAAAATATTTTCCAAAACAAATGGAGCCTTCATATCTCTAATTATATATTAGTAACAATTATAAGTTGATATTATAAAATATACAGTTAAGGTAATCCAACAACATATTAATTGATGAAAAATTATTTATATAGATAGAAAAATGCATGGTCAAAGTGAGCACATAAACAGTATAAAAGTCAACTTGCAACTATTAAGAAATGGAAGAAATAAAAAATGAACTAATTGATTGTAGCATGCTTCACTGAACAAGTGATATATCAAGTGGTAAGGATTTGGAAGTTTAAGTTAAAGAACAAACAAAGCCAGATTGAGGGTGATAATGGTAACGCAGAGAAACAAAGTTGGAATAAATCATAGATAAAGTAATAAATATGGACTACGAAGTGAGCTGAAGTGGAAGTAATTATGTAATGAGGGTAATAATGGCAATGAAGAGTAACAAAGTTGGGATAATACAAATATTAAGTACTTGATTATGAAGGAAAACACAAGGCATCCAGGTATGAGATGCAAAGGAGGGGATCTCTATGCAACTCTCTGTCTCTCTCAGCTTCTCCTGAGTTCTGAGACTCACAAACTTTGTTCTGTAATGAAAATGGCTTTTTTAATGTTTGCTAATAGTCCTAAACATGTGCTCTCCTAATTTTACCAGATTACATGCCCCTCTTTTGTCCTTGAAAGGATCTCACATGGCAGAGCCTTTCACTTAGTCAGTAATCAGCTGTCCTTTAAGCTTAGTCAATGTGTTTTTATCTTTCCAAAAAGAGATCAAGAGTTTACTGTGCTGATTATGTTCTCTAATGATACCTTATTAATAAATTTTTTAAGGTTGCTCTATCCCACTTGACAAGGGCTGATTCAGTTCACCGTAATCATCTTACTAGATAAAATTAGCATCATAGTTTCAGACACCTCACTCTAGAATACTCATGAGTCATTTTATAAATTTGGCACGTACTCAGAGCTCCATAATGGACTCAGGAAGACCAACCCCTGCCAAACTAGAGAGAAGAGGGGACTCCAGCCCACGGGGGAAGCCAAGCCCAAAAGCCTAAAACCACAGATGGACATCAAAGATTCAATTTTTTGCGGGATTTAGTAGTACAACTATGCGCGTATATTCTAGCCTGTAACGTATCAAAAGCCCAACAAACACAGTAAGCCCAAAGTTGTTGATAGAGACCACAGTTTACTGAGTCTACATTCCTTACACAATCCAAACTTTATACTCCGCATTAGGTTCAGGCAACTTTCCAAATAGGAGAATTTCTAATACCAGGTGTCCATAATCTAACTGTGTACAAKTTTAGGCATACAAAAGGAGCAATGGAGAATCAGGGAACAGAAATTAAGAACCAGCAACATACACCACAAGAGAGTATGCACAATGGCCACAATCTAGTTTAGCCATAAAAATAAGTTAAGGGGAAGGAAGATGGTGTCCCCCCTCTTAAAAGACTTTAATATTCTTAATGAATTTAAAAGCCTTAATACCCTTAAATTTTAAAAACTTTAGTTATATCTACTTGCTATAAAAAGTAAAGTAAAAGTTGTATATGCATTAAAAAATCAATTTCAATTAAATTGACAAAATATGTTGATCAATTTTTACAAAGAAATAAGGAGTACATGATGTCCACCTAAAAATTTCAATACACTCTCGCTTTAATATATAGAATATATACCGATAATTTAGTTTTTGAAAAACCAAGTCAATTAATCAACAAAAAAAAAGAGGAAAAAATAATCAGACAATAAACTTAAAATAAATATTCAATCAATTGAAAAACACATTCAAAAAAAGAAATAAAATTGAAATTCATATGACAAAGCACGCATCGCATGCAAAAAATTCTAGTATGCCAAACAGAACAACCACATCAGCATTTGAACCCTTAAAATGTGGGTCATCTCTGACATATAAGGCTTTTCATAGGGGGTCTTAACTGATCCTATAAATTCTCATGCATATTAGCGACAACTCTTGGCATTCCTACTAGTATTCACGAATGATGCAAAGAAAGCTCTAGTAGCTTCAGGGCAGTTTGAACCTATTATTTAAAACACCTCTCCTGAACTCACGAGAACCATTAATTTATTATCCTAATCAGCTACATACTACTAAACTACCCATAACCCTGCCATTATCAAACATAAATTATAGTTTTAAATTTTTTACAGTGACAAATCTACTGTTAAATAAATGAAGGGCTAAAGTATATGGTGTATACCTTCAAAACCAGCAGCATACTTCAATCTTTTGACATCAAAATAATACCAAAAGAAAAAGAATGCCAAAAGTTTGACAAACCTTTGAGATGAAGGCTGGCAAAAAAACTAGGGCTTTTGTGCAGAGAACATGATAAATGATCGTTGAACCTTGCTTGAGAAGTTGACAAGGCCGCAAGATTTGCATAAGTCTTCAATCTCTTCCTCCATAAAAAAAGTGTAGGGCTGAACAGTCCGCTGATAATATTTAAAATCAAATGAGAAAGTGCACCGATAATTAATGATCAAACTAGGAAGCACATAATAAGGGACATCAAGATGATACCAAACCAGTAATTACATTGAAGGAAGATTAAAAGTGATTGAAACCGTTAAACTGTTCAAGATGCTAACATTTGCAATTTCGGATTAAAAGCATGAAAACCTTTGTCATGTGATCATTAAAATGTTGGTTTTACACTAATTCCACAGTCCACAACTCGACTTAATGATGCCTAAGCTTAACCAATAAAGCAAGGAGTGGACTAAGTTCAGGTGAATAGGTTATCGAAGAGCAAGTTTTTCTGGACCAAATAGATTCTGTTGACCCTATGTTTTGATGATGACATAATAAACCAAAGAAGGCAAACATTTTAATCTTGTTTTCTAAGTGTGTTAAGGTCATGATTAATTGTGGAGAAATTGTTGAAGGAGTATTCGACAAGTGCAAAGAATCATGTCAGACAAACAAGGAAGCAAGTCAAGAGTATTGCAGATCAATCAAGTAGCATGAGTTTGTTATTAGTTTGATTTGTTAAAGGAATTTGGGAATGGAACAAGGTTCAATATGAAAGGAACTAGTAACTAGGTTTAATATGATAATATAATAACTG
>SNQN01000972.1:13954-36219 GCA_008642245.1 Bassia scoparia
GTCGCTGCAGTGGCTGAGAAAGCAGCAGAAAACTTTTGTTGATTTCCTAATGGAGGAGTTTCTTGTGCTGGTTCAAAAACTGCAGCAGCACCTATTTGACAAAAGGGTAAAGCTTTTGCCCAGCAATCCCCAAGACGAAAGGCTCCAAAGAGTGGCCGGTTGTCCTGAACGCGATAACAGACTATAAGTGACCGCGTGTATTCTGCCCAGAACCCCGGTTTAACACCAGAAAAAAGCCGTATAAATCATCACTTTTACACATTCCGGTTAGAGTTGATAACCCGAATAATTCAAACCCACAGACCTAATTGTTATATAAGCCAAATTAAATTCTTACCTTATTCCCACCCACTGTAGATACCCCTAACCTTCAGTTCTCATTTCGCCAATCATCTTAAGTGCTTTTCGTCCATGATCCTCCCTTCCTTGTCGCATTTTAAACCTCTTCTCTTTCTCCCTATCTGCGTGAATCATATTTTCCCTAAATTGCCCAATCTTTTCTGGCGTTTCTTTTTCTTACCGGTTCTCTTTCGATTTTTCATTTGGCGTGCCTCAACAAACCACTACACCAGTGAGTCATAATTTTTAGCCAATAAGTCAATCGTGGGCTAAGTGTTACATGACTGATCTCACAAACCCACGTATCAGAATTATACAGGTATGACTTGAAGCATAAGAAATAGGTTCACAGAATGTTTTTGACCTGGAAAAGGCAATAAGAGTGGTGATTAAACAAAATCTTCTATGGCACATTTTTGCTTATGCAATTAGTACACAAAGTCTTTCTCTTGCCTTTACATCATCTTCTTCTTCCCCATTTTTGCCACCATTAATAGATAGTAGTGAGAAAAGGGTCTTATGGATATTTTTAGCATGTCAGAGATTTCCTATGCATGGTTTTCTCCACACCTCTTCAACTACAATTTTGAACTTGCTGGAGCATGTCTTGCAATATAATCTGAGGCTCTGTCCCTAAACAATGAGCGTTCCGCGTGGGGTGCGCTGTTAGTATAATCCTGTCAGACCCTCTTTGTTCCTTTTTCCCAAGTCTACATATTAACTTAATTTGCCCTAATTCAACATCATTGTTTGAGCGCGCGTGCTATAATTATAGACTCTTGGACTTTTTACACTGTCTCACAATCATCTCATGGCCCCATCTAAACTTCTTGCATTCCTAAGTGCTTACCCCTGTTAATTGATTTTGGTCGTACATGTCCTATAGGCCCTAAACTTTGCATTCAAGGATTACTTCAAAAGGATGTTCAATTTTAAAAAAGACAAGGATGGCTACTGGGTGTGGTTTGCTGGGAACTTGGCCTCTGGTGGTTTAGCTGGAGCTACTTCCCTTTTCTTTGTGTATTCTTTGGATTATGCCAGAACTCGATTGGCCAATGATGCTAAGGCTGCAAAGAAGGGTGGTGAAAGACAATTCAATGGTTTGGTTGATGTCTACAGTAAAACACTAAAWACAGATGGTATTGCTGGACTTTACCGTGGTTTCAGCATCTCATGTGTTGGAATTGTTGTTTATCGTGGACTTTACTTTGGAATGTATGATTCACTGAAACCTGTGGTCCTGATCGATGGTTTGCAGGTAACATGCCAACTCTTGACAATTACCTTCTCCATGTTATATATATCTAACGTTTCTACGAATGTATTTGTTTTGAAATTAGATATACTCTTACTGTGTTGTTAGCGCTCTTCATATAGATAGACTTCACAGAAATGACAGAATAAGTTGTTCATTTCCTACATTTTTTTCTCCTTAAATATATGATAACATGACACGCATATGTACACACAATTATATGTAGAATATTTTTTTACATATGGAAGTCGTATTGATGCTTGCAGGATAGCTTTGTTGCTAGTTTCTTGCTGGGTTGGGGCATCACAATTGGTGCTGGTTTAGCCTCCTATCCGATTGACACGGTCCGTAGAAGAATGATGATGACTTCTGGAGAAGCGGTTAAGTACAAGAACTCTCTTGATGCTTTTAAGCAGATCATGGCGAAAGAAGGAACAAAATCGCTCTTCAAAGGGGCTGGTGCAAACATTTTGCGAGCTGTTGCTGGGGCTGGTGTGCTTGCTGGTTATGATAAGCTACAGCTGATTCTTTTGGGCAAGAAGTATGGTTCTGGTGGCGGCTAAGCCAGGATGYCMATGATAATGAAGAGCAGTGCCTGTGCCAGCTGGTCCTGCATAATGTGRTAGAATAATTTTGATAGAACCCTAATATATGATAACATTTATACTCATTTCTCATTTCCCAGCCTTAGGGGTATCGTGTTATTTATCACCACTGGACCTTCATTCTGAATTTTGAAGTGTTGTTATTTATGCTCAAATTCAGGTTTGGTTGCTCTCATTTGTTTGGTTTGTTTTGTCCATGGATTCAAAATAATTGAACAGACTATGTTTGTTGTCYAAATTGTATACTCTACTTTGAAGAGTTGTTTAAATGTCAAAAACGTTTGCCAATATTTGGGGTTTCTTTGTTGACACAATTTGATTGCTGAAATGTTTCTGCATTTGACAGTCGCTTTATGTCTGTCCCGATAGTTTCAGCGTTTAACTCAATCTTTGATCTAAATTCACCCGGACAGAATTTTATCTTCTCCAGCCTTAACATGCAAGTTCATGGAATAGTCAGGCAGTAACGAGGCGGTAGCAAATATGTTTATGATTCTAGTCATTGTCCCATTTCAGAGTATATATGCCATTTTGATAGGCTGGTTATAAAAAAGAATGTGATTATTTCTTTTCACACAACTGATTCCAACTTATAACTATTTCAATTCCTTAAGTTTGAAGACATGACTTACTTTTTCGACTTAGTGCTTCGGAAGACATGCAGTCATTCTCCAATTCCACTGCCTGGAACACCGAAAAATGCATTGGTAGGAGGCAAATCGTTATCGACTGTTCTGTGTTTCAGTTTATTTTCATTTCAGCCTCAAAATTAATAATTTTGAAAAAAGGTTAGCTTTGGTAGTTCTCTAGTCTGAACATGATGTATGTTTGGATAAGCTGGCATGGAATTTGTAACATGATCGATTAACCACTACATCATCTGCATGCTTAGGTTAACGCACTTGCTATGAACCTCGTGTCGTAGAGTAAAGCTACGGGATGCAACGACAACATAATGAAAAGCAACTTCGCCTTTTTTGGGGTTAGACGCAGCCCGCAGCTCGGATTTGGATTAGACTTGACTCTAGCTAGTAGGCTCCTATTCTTCTGCRACAGAAGAAATTTTTATTACAAATCATATCTCAACTACAAGATCTTTAAGGATGTTAATCTTCAACTACCCAACAAAATCACATCAAGTGATAGTCAGCAGTCAGCACCATATGCTAGCTTCAATGAATAGGTTGTCTTGGAATGTCACTAAATGATAGAACACAAGACTCAAAACACTTTGATTGATTGAAAATGAAGTAATATTCCCTTATATAAGCACTGCAACTTCAMTAAGCATTTCTCACAAACACACCAACCTTAAAAAATGGGTTCATATAGATCAAAATCATCTACTTTTGTTCTTGTTCTATACCTCCTTTCATTCTTAACCAAGCTCGAAACAAAACACGGAACTCATCATTCCCACCCTCACCACAAGCATTCGAAATCTCCGATTTCTAACCACAGGTTAAACCAGGCATACATTGCCCTCCAAGCCTGGAAAAAGGTGATCTACTCTGACCCAACAAATTTCACTTCCAACTGGGTAGGATCTTCTGTATGCAACTACAGGGGGATATACTGTGGACCTGCAATCGATGACAACTCCACCACAGTTGTAGCTGGCATTGATCTCAATCACCTTGACATTGCAGGCTTCCTTCCTGATGAATTAGGCCTTCTCTCAGACCTCGCTGTCTTTCATGTAAACAGCAACCGCTTCTGTGGGATCCTTCCACAGACTCTTTCGAACCTTAGCCTATTATACGAGCTTGATCTTAGTAACAACCGCTTTGTAGGGCCCTTCCCGTCTGTAGTCCTTTCGTTGCCCTCCCTCAAGTTTCTTGATCTTCGATACAACGAGTTTGAAGGGGCAGTCCCAGCTCAACTGTTTAATAACAAGTCTCTTGATGCAATCTTTGTTAACAACAACCGCTTTACTAGTGTAATCCCATCTAACTTGGGCATGTCTACTGCCTCTGTCGTTGTATTTGCTAACAACAACTTCGGTGGGTGCTTGCCTCCTAGCATAGCAAATTTCGCAAGCTCTATTGAAGAACTTTTACTCATCAATACGAGTCTGACAGGGTGTTTGCCCGAGGAAGTCGGGTACTTGTATAAGCTAAGGGTCCTAGACGTGAGTAATAATCAATTGGTAGGTCCAATACCTTATAGTATAGCAGGGCTAGCTCACTTAGAGCAGCTAAATTTGGCTCATAATATGATGAGTGGAGATGTGAGTAATGGGATATGTGTGCTACCTAACTTGGCCAATTTTACACTTTCTTACAACTTCTTCTGTGAGGAGGAAGGGCTTTGTGCCAACTTGACGTCAAGGGGAGTCGTGCTCGATGACCGTCGTAATTGCTTGCCGGGGAAGAAGCTACAGAGGAGTAAGGAGCAGTGTGATCCMGTATTAGAGCACCCGGTAGAGTGTGAGGAGTTTCACTGCGGACCTTCATAGATACTAGATAGATGCATTTTACGTCTTACTATATTGCCTTTGTCTACCTTAACACATGGATAGTAGGGATATACACTACTTGTTATTTTCTTCATTTTTATTCTTCTTCAGTGCTTTGTAACATTATGTAAACAAAGTTGACTTGTAAATTTCTGTCATTTGTATGATTGTCAGAATAAAAATAAGAAAAAGGGTTAATATCTTCTAGTTAGATATCTAATTAATTAACTAGGAGAGTAAAGTATTTTCCTTTTATTATGCCCACTAAAACTAGTGTTATGATATATTATCCTTCTACTTTCAATTTTTGTTTTTTCCTCATAAAATTTAACCTTTTTTTAAATAAGAAAATAGAAATCATCAAATCAGATTAAACTCTATCTCATGTTCAATTTTTTTTTTAACCCGTCCTTTTATATATCTTTTCATTTAAATTACCTTTATTATACATATTGTTCATCCAATTATATATATGTACAACTAACGAAATAAAAGTGTACATCCAATTATATCAGAGTACATCTTGATATACGGAGTACATTATTGTACATCAAAAATATACAATAGAAGATCTTCAATATATATGTTATTGTAGATTAAACTATATCTCATGTTCAATATTCTCTTTCTTACCCATGCTTTTTATTTTTACTTTTCATTCAAATTACTTAATAAATGTATTCATTCTTTTATTTTCGATATGTACAACTAAAAGAATAAAGTGTAAACATCTAGAATTATATGAGAGTACATCTTGATATACGTACATCTTAATATACAAAAGTACATCGTCATACAAAGTATATATTATTGTACATCCATATAATTTCCATACACAATCAACCATTAAAGGTCAAATGATAAAATATTATTCTCATTGTAGAAAAAAAACTACAATCAAAACATAATTTTGCAATGAGATTTGAAGCAAACTCATTTTTAAGTATGTTCAAATTGTTGTTCAATTTCTCCTATTTATTTGGTTAAAAAAATAGTCTTGTTGAGGTTCATAACAAGATCGAGATTCAATTTGGAATTTGAAAGGGACAAGTCCGGACAACGTCTATTACGGCAACAACAATGGGTAGGACGATTGTGGCTCGGGAATTGGCGGTGGAAGCTTTGAGATTGGCGGTGGCTCGCGGATTGGCGATGGTGGTGGCATAACATAATTGTTGTTGTTGGGATTGTAGTGGTTTTGGGATGAAAATTAGAAAATTATTGATTTCTCAAACAAATTAGTTGTGAAAATTTATTGGTGAAAACTAAGTTTTGCAAATGAAATTAATAAATTTTGGATTTTTTTTTTGTGGGAAAATACCAAGGAAATAGGTCGTTTTGTGAAATAATACCGCGATAAAAACTTTTTGTGGGAAAATACCAAACAAAACTTAAGTTTTGTCTTGAGGTACCAAAGTACCATTTTCCGCAAAAAATTCAATATTCCGGCATTGACCTCGTGCGTGTATTACACCACTTGCTTCCATCATTTCCCCCCACGCGCACCTTCTTTCTCCCACTTCACCCCTCCTTCCATGACTTCACTTTTCTCTCATCATTTCATTATTCCATTACTTCACTTCTCTCTCTTCATTTCATTATTCTTCATCTTTCAAAATCACCTCTCACAAAACCCACCAACACTGATTCCCACTTTCTCTCTCCTCTTCATCATTGTGATAGTCGGGGTTGTACCCAAAGCATAAACGACAACAAAATTTGCCCAATCTTGATTACCTTTCTCAACTTTAANGGGGTTGTACCCAAAGCATAAACGACAACAAAATTTGCCCAATCTTGATTACCTTTCTCAACTTTAACTGGATTCAATTCGGCTTTGACTTTCCCATCATCAATCCTAGGTACAACAAAGGAAAGTGACATACCTCGCTCGAGTAGTTAGGGCAGACTTATAGGAGGGATTAACATGCTTAGAAGCAAGGTCACCGTTCTGAATACCAGGAACACCACCAGCATCACATTTTGCATTCAAATCCCCAATAGAGCCAACTTGCGAGTGAGAGGAAGGGTTCGCAATCAGCTTAGAAACGCGCTGACACATTTTGCACTCGATTACAACCGTTCCCTGCCTGAACAGAGGRCGTAGAGCCACCGTGAGACTCACCAGTACACCCTGTGGTACCCTTCTTCCCCAAATCACCCCCGATCGAAGGTAGTGTTTGTGTGCCATGACTATTAACACGTGAAATCCGCACTAGGCTTTTCAATTGAGCTTGCGAATCCCTAATCCCAGGCTGGAGAGAGGACAATGCAAAACAAATAGCCCAAAATTACAGAGAGAAACTGATGGAAATGYAAGAGAGAGGGAGAGAATGGTTAAGTTGGGAGGAGAGAGAAGGAAGAGGTGAGTGAGTGAATAGAAGTTAATAGGTGTAGGGTGAGGTAATAAAAGAGAGTGGAGGACATGCACAAGAGAATGCTCGATTCCGACGAGTCAACGCCAGAAAATAGATTTTTTGTCGGAAAATCATAAAGTGGTATCTCAAGACAAAACTTAAATTTTGTTTGGTATTTCCCCACAACAAGTTTTTATCACGGTATTATTTCGCAAAATGTCATTTATCTTAATATTTCCCCACAAAAAATTCTAAATTTTGGTAAGAGAGTTACAAAGCATAAGCATGCAACATGAGATCGGCATAATAGCACTAAATAATAATCAATGGAGTAAAGAGAACAAATAAAAGAGTTTTAGAAAGTGATAAGGGCAAAAATGTCATTAGGCTGAGTTAGACAACTAATTGTGTTGTCTAGCCTGACTCTATAAAATAAAGTGTTACCAATCATTTTGCAGCTTTATCAAATTAATATCAGCATCATGTAATCATGCTAAAAAACAAAATAATTCACATTGGTAGACTTGCTTTTAAAAATGGGAAATTCTATACGGTAGTCTCGAGTTTTGCCGAAATCCACACGGTAACATATTAAGCTTTGATAATCCACATCATGGCCTTGAGGTTTAGAAAATACACACTGTGGCCTCGAGTTTCTATTTTTCACGTGGTGACCGAACCACTCTAACCCACTCATTTACACCCACTTACCCAACCACTACCCAAATCTCACCTACTCAACTCATCAACCAGGCAGCCACCACCCCCATCAACCCAACCTCCAACCGAGTCAACACACATAACCGCCAACCACCTTGCCACCACCTCTCTGTATCTTCCCTTTCATTGCAGCAACATTTACTTGCGACCAAATTAAAACCTTTGGTAAGAGCCACGATCGAGACGTATGCGCTGCCACGACCACGACCCACCACCCGCGCGGCCACTAACCACCACCACACTCGCGAACTACCTCACAACACCACACTCGCGAAACTTCCTCACAACACCACACTCGATTAAGGTTCTTCCCTAATTCAAAAATTGGGTTCTTCCTGTTAAGTTCACTAGTGGAAAAATTGCTATTTGTAACGCCCTATTTGTAACGGACAGTAGTAATGTTTGTTACAAAAAGTCTATTTGTAACGGACATAAGTAAATGTCCGTTACAAATAATAGTATTTTAACGAACAAAAATAGTGTCCGATACAAATAATTGGATGTTCGTTACAAATAGGTGGATTTTATAATCTGAAATGCTTATTTGTAACGGACATATATTGTGACCGTTACAATTAATCTACACCGATTTTACTTTTAGCCAAACAACTTAAAATCCACAAAACAAATTACCTCAACTAAAACACATTCTTTGACGACGGCGAACCAAAACCCAAAATCCCCCTCGAACTGAAAACCCCCAAAACCACGACTGTACGACGACGGTGATTTAGGCGACGGTGACGGCGTTGGGCTATCAGGCGTGGTCGACGCGTTGGGCACGGCGGTGCTGCGGGTTGCGCGCTGCTGTGGTTGCTGCTGGTTGCTTCGATTTCAGCTTCTATTAACTCGAAAGTCTTCCGATTGAGGACGCTCCTCAACATTTTACTCCGATGTTCTTCCTCTAACAATTGATAGTTGTTGTGACAAACCCTAACTTTCATATTGGTAAGTAATTTTTGATTGTTTGTGATTTTTTTATGCTTGTTAGTCATTGTTACTTTTATTAGTGATTATAATTCAATTAGTCATTGTCACAAGAATTACGCATTGTTAATTACGCCGTTCACTGTTGATCACACTCGTCTTCAATTCTTCACTTAGCTGCTACTGTTCAAGCATTAAAGATGGGTAAGTTTTAATTTCGCTATTTTATAATGAATGACATCAATCTCTCCTACTTATTATGACTGAATTAAGTGTAAAACTGTTTACAATGTGAGTTGATGACCTGTTATGTTGGCTATGGTTTCTTTTGTCTTATTCCGGAGAACATCTATCACTGTTTAGTATTCTATGACTATATGAGTATTTAACACTAGAACACAAAACATTAGATTGAAGCAGAAGGTATGATATTTGCTTCTGATTGCATTATGAGGATTAGTCATTAGTGGACGTAGTGGTTGTTTTGCAGAATGGTATTCTTCTTTTAAACCCTCAAAATACACAGGCTCCTATGATAGAATAGTTTCAATAGTACATTATTCTTCATTCAAAATTAATATTGAGCATCTTCCTGCTAATTTGATGTCTTTGATTGTTGTGGGTGCTTATATGTTAGGAATGATTAATAATAAGAGAAGTAGCTTACTGTAACCAGAGTGTAATATTGGGATGTTTCATATTGGATTATGGATTGCAAATATGGTTTGGTTTGATGTAGAAGTGTGATTATGGTGTTAAATGTTAATTGTTGTTTTCAATATGTATTGCGCCTGTGGCCTAATTGGCTGGTTCCATGGTTACAGATTTCAAAGTCGAGTGTTCCTGTCATAAGAAAACTCTCATATTCTAGCTTCGAAACAGAATGGATTTTAAATTCGAGGCCTTGGTGATTGTGTCAAGAACTAGATGATTTTTGGTAGTTACTTGCATCATTCTTGACATTGTATCAATTGCGTTACATGCTACTCATACAATTCTGATCAACAAAGATGAGTTTCGCCCCTGAATGTTAAAGCAGTCGATACCATGCAGAGTCATGCGTATGTTAAGGGTGCACAATATGCCACCGGCCATTGGAACTCGAAAGTAACTCGTACTTGCAAGGAACATTGGGAAGCAATGCTGCAACCTGCAAGTTGAAAATGCCATGCCAATATGCCATGCATTATTTAACATTAAAATTAATCATCTTAACTCTTAAGCATCAATCAAATATCTAATGACAAACATAAAAATTGATTGTCATTTCATGATTTGATCTTGATTATTATAAGTTTATTATAAGCTTATATGATAGATAGTTTCAATAGGTACATTTATTCTTCATTCAAAAATTAATATTGAGCATCTTCCTGCTAATTTGATGTCTTTGATTGTTGTTGGGTGCGTATATTCTTGTCAGACTTGCAAATTTGTGATTATTCATGCAAACTTATGTCTCTTTTATAATCATGGATGGGACTCTACTCATAATTCAGCTCCTGAGTTGTATTTAGTTCCCTATATATTGGCTGATGACTAGTATTGAAGAGGGAAGTCTTCCACAACTTAAGTTGCTATGCAGCAGACATAACTTGCTTGTTGGCTTATTAATAATTGAATTGTGTGAATTAGGGGAATGGTCTTATTAATGACTAATAGGATTGGGAATGTCAATGTGAAACTACATATTACAAATCAACAATAGACCTAGCCAGCATACTTATGCACATGGAGGGAGGAGCTATTTGAAGAAAATTGAACCTGTCATTATAAATGATTAGAGAGTTCTATGATATCTCCTTTACTTCCTCCCTCTTTTTGAATGACATGGCATTTTTATTTTTCGCATCAACAACAGCTATAGCTTACAATTAGGATAAGTTATAAATCTTATTATTACTGCTCTGACTCTAATCTCATGACGTTTTAATTGGCTCCCATCTTTGCTTAAACTGATTATCTTTATTTTTTGTCTTGGATATAGGACTGATGAGCTGCGGAACTTTTGAATGACAAAGTAGCCTACAACCAATTTTTACTTTCTCTTGATCAAGTCAAGGCTCAAACACAATCTGAGTGATTCAAGCTGCTTTTAATTTGCCATCACATCTTCTATATGTTTGTCCTTATTTTATTGATTGAATCTAGAATTGTTTAACATCATCTATGGAGCATCTCTCTTTTGGCTTATTTCTGTCAGTGTTTTATTTGTCTTGAAAATCTTGATGCACTCAATCAACCTTTGACCTCCTTATTTTTAAGGCCTTCTTGGTCCTTGGTTCGATAGATAGTGCTCACACCCTTGTTTATTAGTGGCAAGAGGTGAGCAATAGTCAAAGGTCGTGCAGCTAAGAGTTAAACAACAAAGCTAATAGTTAATTCTATGTACATACAATTAGGCGATTACCAAAGATAGATCTGTAGCATTTATTAAACAATGCACAGGGTGATATTAAGATTTTAATTCTAAGTTGATCCTTGATCGCAAACATAAAGTCACACATAGCAAGAATTAGATATAAACAAATTCTACCTAAAGCATGCTTTGAAAGGTCAATAATAAGTGCTAACACCAATTGAAAATTTGATGGAAAAATGATAATTTCAGAAGACATCTCATATAATCTATGCAAACAGCTTAATCTAGATAGCTTTGATTGCAAAAGGCAGCAGCGACAATAACTAGAGAGAAAGTTACAAAAGGGGAGATAATAACAGTTTAAAGTGGCAATCTACTTGCAAATACCGCAATCACACAATGACATTTGAAATTGCATTTTAAAATGGTTAATCTACCTGCAAAGTCACACACATGAAAAAGTAACAAGCAAAATTCTTTGAATAATATCGAATTAGCAGCAAAATAACATCAACCAACACATCAACACCAAACTAGCAGCAAAACAACATCAACTAGCACATCAACACCTTACTAGCAGCAAAAAACATATTAGTGCCATTTCCTTTGTTTCCTTTATTGAGATTAGTATAGTAGAATTCTAATATGCGCCTAGTGCTATATACATGTGTCTTCTACGAGGTATATGTTGTATGAGTTATCTACACTAATTTAATTAGTAGTCTCAACTTATTTCTGATCTTAGTAAAATTATTCGATGTGATAATTTCTATTACATTAATCATTCAGTGCTTTAGAAAGCACAATACACAACAATCACTAACTTAGGCCATGACCACCCTGATTGATCACCACTTCGATGATCGCAGCACCCAACAAACAACACAACACAGGCACCTGTATAATCGAAACAAAAAATAGAAAGAACCACACAACAGTATAAACTAAACACAACATAATAGAATCAAGACAGAAACTCAAAGAAAAATTAAAAAACAACCTAAGAAATTAAAACACACCAGCACTAGCCAAGTTTCATTATAGTGCATACGGGAATATGCAAGAAGTAAACATAAAATTAAAATCAGTAAAGGATTTTACCCGATTTCTTGTGTGCTTAGACACTGAAGATTAACCACCAATCTTTTACGCGATACCTTCTCAATCCCAAATTAAAATCAGTTGGTCGTTCTTGTCAAATCTTTAATACCACTTCTTTATTGTTTGACTGGCCTTTATAATTAGTTAGGTAAATAAATGACATGGATGTTTTGTCATTTGGCTTTATTAAGATAGTAGTAAAGTTCCTTATTTTGAACTATAATATGCTGAGTCGTTCATTTTACTCAAGTGTTATTTGACCCTGCCAATGTTTTGATTTTTGTCCAGTTTAATCATCATTCCTAAACTGGGTCTGAAGTTTCTGATTATGTGATTAGGATACTCGATGGTGTGTGATGTTTTCTATTGATTCCGCCACAAAGAAGCTTTAATCGTTGTCTTTATGTTGGCTGTTGTTCATCGCTCGACTCACAAAGGCTTGTTGTCCCAGCTCATAGTCACTTGGAAGTAAGAACTCTTATCTTAGATTTGAAAATAGTTAAGTTGATATGATTATATTGCACATGTGAAGATGATTTAACATTTATTTGTTAAATAAGATGGTTATATAACTTGATGTTTAAATAGAAATGACAATATAATATGTGGTGTGGTGTGTGTAGTATATATATATATAATATATATATATATATAATATATAATATATATATATATATATATATAAATTCTTGCTTAATTAAATTAGGTGATTTTATATATATTATTTAAGGCATGTTATTTTAAAAATAAAAAATAAAAATAAACAATTTAAACAATGAAATTAATGTGTATAATACAAAACATAACATGTGTAATTCACATCATATATATATCGTGTTGCTAAAATATAATATGTTGCTAAATAATATAATTGTGTTGCTAAAATACTATAATCTGTTGCTAGAAATGAGGCGTAATTGGATGTATAGTGATCGACGAAGCAATGCATATCAAGAAGGGTTAAATAATTTTGTAATTTTGCCGTTAACATCGTAGACTGCCGGGGTAGACCTCATCTTTTGTCCTTGTCGTGATTGCGCAAATGTAAAGAGTGGGTCGATGTTAAACAAAATAGAAGAACATTTGCTTCGTCGTGGGTTTTTATCGGATTATGAATTTGTTTTTGCATGTGAAAAGGTAGAACCTAGGGATAACAATGACATGAGATAGGGAGGCTGATTGTTTTGAGAATAATGCGAGCAGTGATATGTAGAACGGAAGAAATCGAATTGTGACATGATGGATGTGATGGTGCCAATTCAACCGAACAACCTCGTATGTTTGAAGATGTGTCTAAAGCAGCTGAGACACCGCAGTATACCCTGGGTGTACCAAGTATTCGAAGCTTTCTTGCCGTTCCACTCTTTATAACTTAAAAGCCAAGAACGGTTGGAGTGACAGTAGCTTACTTCTCTTCTAATATCTATAGACATGTTGCCGGAAGGGAATGACATTCCTAGATCTACCTATTATGCCAAGAATGATCAAATCCACTTGGTTTAGAATACACCAAGAATTGATGCTTGCCCAAATGACTGTATCCTTTATCGAAAGGAGAATGAAAATTTGGATACATGTCCAGTTTGTAAAGTATCACGTTATAAGGAGAGTAACCCAAACTGTAAAAAAGACCACCTGCAAAGGTTTATGGTATCTTCCAATAACCAAGATAAGGATGCTAAAAACTTAGTTTGGCATGCTGAGGAAAGAAGAAGGATGAACTAATAAGACATGTGGCTGATGCCAAACAATGGAAGCATATTGACAAAACCTTTTTCAGAATTTGGTAAAGAGGCTAGGAATCTAAGACTTGGATAAAATACGGATGGAATGAATCCTTATGGTCTCTTAGTAGTAGACATAGTACGTGGCCGGTTTTGTTGAACATATATAACTTGCCTCCTTGGTTGTGTATGAAGCGTAAGTATATTTTATTGTCACTCCTAATATCAGTCCTAAACAACCTGGTAATGACATAGATGTATACTTAGCGCCCTACTTGATGATTTGAACATATGGAATGAAGGTGTGCTGGTTTTGATGCGTATAAAGGAAAACCATTTCACACTTCGTGCAATTCTCTTTTGCACCATAAATGACTTTCCTGCATATGGAAATTTGTCGGGGTTTAAAGTCAAAGGTGAGCAAGTTGTCCCATTTGTGAGGATGACATGAACCTAAGTATTTAAAGCACTTTGATAAAAAATGTGTTTATGGAAACTAGAAAATTTCTTCCAGGTATCACCCTTATCGGAGAATGAAAGTCGTTTCATGGAAAAACTGAGGATGGAGTGCGTCGTGAGCCATTCAGTGGAACACAAGTGTATGAGCGAATCAAAGGTGTCAAAACAATATATGAAAATCGGCAAGCAACCCAATCAAAGAAGGGTGAACTATGAAAAAGGTGTCTTCTTTTGGGAACTACCTTATTGGGAGGATTATCGGTTAGACATTCCATCATCGGAACTTGTTGAATTGCCTGGGAAGACAAAAGGTAGTCTAAGTGTGCGAAAGGACATGCAAGAAGATAATATTCGACCAAAAATTGTGGCCAGAATATCCAAAAAAGGTAAAGCACTTGCCACGAGCTTGCTACACGTTGTACAAAGAGAAAAAAGATTTTTTTGTGAGTGTTTGTATGGAATCAATACCAACTGGGTATTCTTCAAACATAAGGCGACTTGTATCTATGAATGACAAGAGACTAATTGGCATGAATCCCATGATGTCATTGATATGCAAGTCTTTTCTACCCATTGCACTCAGGGGGTGATGCCAAAACCTGTTAGACATGCTATCATAAGTTGTGCTCTTTTTCACAAGATAATGCAAGTAAGTGATTGATCCATAAAGACCTTGAAATTCTTCAAAAAGATGTTGTTGAACTTTATGCAAGTTCGAGATGTATTTTCCACCCTCGTTTTTTGACATAATGGTACACTTAGTTATCCACCTGTTCGGAAATTGAAGAATGTGGCCTGTTTACTTACGATGGATTAACCATTTGAAAGATACATGGAAGCTTGAAAAATAAGGCAAAATCGAGCTAAACCAGAAGCTAGCATCGTAAATAGAATATGCGGAAGGAACTGCCAATTTTTGTGCCACTTTTCTTGTCTATGCGAAGGAGTTGGTTATTCCAAAGTCTCAACATGATGGCAAGGCTCGAGGGACATGGTACGATTGCTCGCAAGAGATTAGACCACCTACTGATAATTTCGTAAAGCACACATAATGTTCTTCAACAACTGTCAGAGGTTAACCCTTACATTATAAAGCATGTTGATGAATTGAAACACAAATCTCCCAAGAAGCACTTCTTATGCAATAATGCAAGAGCACAATCGTACCTTTTAGAGTGTTCAAAACCAAGTGAGCCTAGAAATGAAGCAACAAAATAACAATGTTCTCAGACATAGTTCAAAGTTTATCTCGATGTCCCCAAACCTTTTGTTGTCTGTTATGATATGATATAAATGGTTATTGTTTTATACCAAAGCGTCAAGATGACAAGAGTGTACAACAAAAATAGTTGTGTGTGGTTGTCGCTTCTCTCAACAGTAATACTCTACATCAAAAGACAACAGCCATGAAGCAAATCAATCATACTACGGGGTTATTGAGGAAATATGGGAGCTTGATTATCTTGATTTTAAAATACCTCTTTAAGATGCAAGTGGGTGGACAATCGTCGTGGTAGGAAAATAAATGAAGATGGGAGCATTATTGGATTCAAGTCGCTTGTTGATACGGAAAGCCGTTTGTTTTGCATCAAGCTAAGCAAGTATTTTACTTGTGGATAATGTGGACCATTCAATGGAGAATTGTCGTTCAGGGAAAAGAAAATTGTGGTATCGAAGATGTGGTTTATGAATATGAGTATGACCAGTTTGATGATGCCCCTCCTTTATCAATTGGTGTTCACCTTTAGGAGTTGGAAAGACTATAGATGATGAAATTTTGACAGAGAGGAAAGAATCGAAGTTATATTTATCCCTAAATATGGTAATCCTATTAGTTGTTTGTTGTTTTTACATATTCCATTATCTTTCTATGATCATATTTGGCTATGATTTAATCATAAGTTTAGAATTTGATTTATTTATTTATATTAATATTAGAAACTTTTATTAAAATGTCCATATTGTTAATCACTCTATTTTTATTCTTATAAAGAAGTTACGGATGAGGAGAACAACAATGAAAATCATACGAGACACCTCTCAATGACAAGACCAACAAGTATTCTGATCCTCTCAAACCAAAAAGAGAAAAGGTAGAGTCCCGCAAGAACCCATTCAACCAAAGGGGCCCATGTCTCTGAGTTTGATGACCTCCACTTACCTAAAGGTCCACATGTAAAAGATTATGGCAACAGATTGTCATGTGCTTCGAGACTTGAGTAATCACACAACATATTGGTAAAGGTGGATGACTCAATTAAGGAAAGCCCTGTGGGAGGAGACAAAGGTGAAGTTTTCAATTTGTTGTTTTCTTTAATCTTTTTGTCTATATAATTCTCACCCTACCTTACAATGCTAATGGCTATTTCATATGCAAGAAAAAGTTTCATATAGTTGAAGACCCTGAGGTAATAGAAGAGAATTTCTTTACGGCTGTGGGGAACGATTTAGGCGTCATAGATCATGGCTGAACACATTTTCACAAAAGACAATGCCCCAAAGAAGGCTCTCCTAATGCAGACTTAAAACCTTGGGAACTTTATGAAGGAACATTACTGAGGATCAATGGAAGATATTTGAGGCATATGTATGCAACAGATGATTTAAGTAAGATTTAGGCATTTTTCTTCAATTGCACCTTGTCATAATTGTTTATCTATAAGCTTTTTTTCCATGACATTTAATAGGAAGAACAAAATGGACAAAAAATGACCAAAAAAACAATCTATCGTCATGTCACGGGACAAAAGGGTATTTACGAAAACGACCAGATTGATTAGAATAAGCACTTCCGGATATCGAAGAAGGTTGTTTCTACACTCGAGGAAGATTGAAACTACGCTCCGTGAGTGGTTTTTTTAGCTCATAGTAACGTACAAAAGAAGGAAAAATGGAAGCAAACCCAAAGAAACCGCAACAGTCGAATGGTGAACCTGTTGTAAGTACTCTATAATCGTTTACTTAGATTACTATTTTTTTCCGTGTTCAATTATGATAACTTTTCACAACACTTAATAGTGAACACTATATAATGTTGTAGACTTTTCTACATCATAAACACTTTTGTATGTCTGAAGTATTAAAGTATTCTCATACTTATATCATCATTGCTATTAGATGAATACTTAGATAAAGAAGCTAAGGAGCAACAGGAGGGGAAAACTACAACTCATGAGCCCGGTGTTAATGCCTGACTAAGGCCTTGGAGAAAAAGGACAATCGAGGTCATGTGAAAGGACTAGGCAAGTCAGGTGTTAGTGGTTTGCCATGGAAAAGTATTTGAGAAGTTAGCCGAAAGGGTACCAAAGTGGATGTTCTGATGTGGATCTAGAATCTGTTAAAGCTGCTGTAACCGAAGAATGGCAAAAAATTTCAATGACAAATGCAAGAACAAAGTGGCACTACAAGTCCAATCTTACTTAACCCAATGGTCAACAATGGAAGAAGCAAAGTGATGTGCTACAACAATCTATTTCGGATCAAAATCCACCTTCCCTAAAAATGTAATGTCATAGTTTTATTTTTTAAATACGGGTTTAAATAATTACCAAAATTAATTACTATCTTTATTCTTATGTAGGACTATAAAAAATGTCGTCTCCCCGTGGCCGATTGGGTTCACCGATGGAAACTTAGTAATCGTCGCTGAAGTACAGTGCTATCCTTGCCTCAATGGGTCATGCCACAGCTCACAAAAAACTCTTGCCAAACCATTATAAAGTGAGGTTGGACAAACCTTAGAGGAGCATGGAATGGTTGATCTTCCAGTTCCATCTCCTCGATGGAACCACGAAATTGTGCAAGCGAAGAATGTTGTTCTTGCAATGGCCGTGCTCTATGGTTTATTCCAAGAAAAGTAATAGATTACTACATTTTTAATACTCCGTACATAAAAAAAATGCCTATTGGATTTTTTGTATGATTTTGTTTGTCTTATTTGCACTAGAGTTTACAATCACAAAAAAAGAAGGGTGTCTAGTTGTGAGCCCAAGTCACAAGGGTCACTGTGATTACCTGAGAGTCAGTTAGTTAGTAACGAGTTGCACCAACTACAGAGGATCGAATTGTTTTATTATCGAATGTGCGTTGGAAAGAACGACACTATTACTATTTCATTAGATGCGATCTCTTGTTGCGTGACTTGTTCGCTAGGGAAAATAACAGGAATATGGGTCACATCTACTGACTAGTCTCTGAATTTCTTAGAGAGCATGGCAAATGTGTCGCTAATCCCATTGTCTACATTCTGTAAGATATTTTCTCTTCAACGCTTAATTTAACTATAATATACTATGTCCACTATGAACATTATAAACAACTTCATCTTGTTTTGAATATTCAGTTCCCTATCTCATGCCTTCATCTCAGTATTCAACTAGTTGCCATATATGGATCTTGTGCCCCCCAAATTAATTTCAATGCGAGAATACAACGAAGAGTTCCGACGGTTCAAAGTTATGTGAAAAGGGCTTCATTAGTGAGATGGTGATGAAACTCGAAACGCTGCCAAATTCATTTTGGCTCCGTACATTCAAGAGATACGTACTTATCTCGATTTTAATGACTTTAAATTTCCATGATCTTTATGTTTTTTTTTTTAAATAATTGTGATGTTTCATATAATGCATTGTAGCAATCATTGGATTCTTATGGTGATAGGACCATTCGTCTTGCATTTTTTCGTGTTGACCCCGATACTCATCCACAGGGAAAGGTCTAGTCCTGGACATTTGAGCCTATTTTGCACTAGTAATGTGATTATTCTATCTTTTTTTTCTGGAACATCATTTGAACAAAGTGCACTTTATTTTAACATTGTTTCTTCTGATGGCTTTTAGTGCTTAAAGGAGTTAATTATGATCATGCTTGAGAGAGCACACTGATCTTAACGTTCTAAGCCAACTTGGTTTTCAACACAAATTGGAGGTACAAATATACAATTCATATATTTTTATATTTGATTATTTTTTAAAACTTAAATCTAAGAATTTCAACATTTCTCTTTCTTTCTACTAATAGTGCGCAGTCCAAAGGCAAGTGAGTTTGCAACGGTGTGGCCTACTATAGTCATCTGACGATACATGTTATCGAGATAGTAAACAACACATATGTAGGCGGTGATTTAAAGAGTAAGCAGACATCCGTTTACATGTGCAAAGTTAACTTAATTGTAGGTGTGTAGCTCTTATTATTGCTATATTAGGGACAACTTGTTTTGCTTATTTGCGGAGATGTGATATTGCGTTGTGGTATGCTAAACTTTTCCCAAACTTGTTATGATGTAGCAAATGGGCCTATTACTGAAACTCAATGCACATAGAAAAAGTTAGGGTTTTCATGTTGAAATGCGGCATCAAAAAACAGAAAACAACTTCCAATAGACATAAAATAAGCCTCGGCTGGTCTAAACGAGTCGCAATCCAAACCCCTAGGGAAGCCTAAATCAAGTGTCATTAGAATAATCGAGCGCTTTAAACCCAGTAATACGTAGAAATTTATAAGTGAGGCCCAAAAAACCCATAAAACTCTCAAAAATGGCCCAATGCCTTTCACCGACCACCTAAGAATCGCACAAGCGTATGTCTAAATCGAGGCAAATCAAGCCCTAAGCTTAATTACATTTTTAAGACACATGTAACGAGTCTTTAGAACCATTGTCAATAGGTTAGAAATGTTCATTAAGTATAGCGATAAAATCCATAAACTCCCCAAAAATGAGTACAAAAAATGGCCATTTCACAGCCCTAAAATGACCGTAGGTATGTCGCTAAACGAACTGCACATGCAAGCCCATAAGAAGCTTAAACTAAAGATGTTTTAGCGAGCAATGCGACTCCTGATCTTTAAACCAACCATCCTAATAGCGTGAGAAATTTTATAAGTTAGGGCGTCAACAAACCAATAAACTCCTAAAAATGACAAAAAATGGTCATTTCACACACTAAAATGATAGTAGTGTTGTGCTAAACGAGTTTCAATTAAGCTCCTAGGAAGCTTACAAATATAGTGGTTCATAGGCGCAGCACTCGAATCAGCAGATTTTAAAACCATATAATATGTAAAAATAATTAGTAAGTTAGGCGCCGAAAACCTATTAACAATGGCCAAAATATGTCCATTTCACACCCTAAAATTGACTGGTTAGTATTGGGTCTAAAGACCTGGCCAATCAACCATAAGCAGCTTTAATAAATGTTTACTAGCGACATGATTCAACTTTAAAACCAATCTCAATATAGGTAAACATTTCTAGATAATTCAGGCTGAGAAATCCAATAAATCCTTAAAAAAATGACAAAAATGGTGATTTCACACACACTAACAATGATATAGTTGTCTAAACAGGATGCAACTAAGCCCTTAGGAAGCTTAAATAATGTTTAGACGATGATCTCGAGCTTGATAAACCAGTATAATATGTAAACAAATATAAGTCTGAGCGCCGAAAACCTATAAAATGGCCAAAAAATGGTCATTTCACACCCTTTAAAAATGACCGTAGGTATGTCTAACACGACTGCAGATCAAGCCAAGAAGCTTAAATTAATTTTTAGGACATTATTGAAAACTGTTAAAACACATCTAATAGGTAGTAATTTTATAAGTTTAGGCTGAAAAGTCCCAAATTGAAACTCTAAAAATGAACAAAAAATGGCTCATCGCACACACCTAAAATGATAATAGTTGTGCTAACAGTAGCCAAGCTAAGCCCCTAGGAAGCATTAAATAAGTTTTTTTAGACATGATCGAGCTTTAAACCATAAATATGTAAAAAATTATAATTTAGAGCCCCAGACGAAATACTATAAAATGGCACCAAACATTGCTTTCACACAACCAAACAATGACGTAACGGTATGTCTAAACGACTGCAACACAGCCATAGAAGCTTAACATAAATTTTTTAGGAACATGTACTTGAACATCTTAAAACCATTAATATGTAGAAATTTTATCTGAATTAGTGTGAAAAACCCACTATTAACTCCATAAAAATGCACAAAAAATGGTGCATGTTCGACACACTAAAAATGATGTAGTGCTTGTCTAAACGCAGTGCACCAAGCCCCTAAAAGCTTAACATGCATGGTTTAGTAGACATGGATCGAGGGTTCTTTAAAACCATTAAATACGTGAACATTTTCATAAGTAGCACCGAACAACCCTTAACATAATTCCAAAAATGGACTATATTAACATGTCGGATATTGCTTGTCATTATTTTAACCTAGTTGTGGCGATTTTATTTCATATATAAGTAGTATAGTTTATTTTGTCACCTTTCATTACACTTACTTTTCTATATTATTGCTCTCATTAGGGAAGATACCGGTCGGAAAGCCATCGTCAAGCTACAATGAAAATGAAAATCAAATCAGGTCGAGCATACATTGGGCAACATAACTTTTAGGACAACCAATATTATTTGAAGATGATTATAGTATGACAGTGCTAATTGGTATCCATATTCTTGTATTATAATGAATCTTTGCGTCGCCTTGCACATATCTATTGCTTACTTGCAATATAAATTCAAAGTGATAACATATAAATCCATTGTGGAGATAGAGAATTTTTGTTATGTACAGGGAGAATCGCTTATTTGAGTTTGATTGTTCATTTTTTAGGGACTCGATCTATGGCAAAATTTGTTTATAATAATGACATTGCCTTGACGGTTATTCGCACATAGCCGTGAATTACTACAAAAGGCGACTATATATATAGCTAGAATCATATAAAAAAAAGGAAAAAAAAAAATTCAAAAAAAAAAAGACTTTTTTGTAACAGACATTTACAATGTTGTTACAAATTAATGGTTATTTGTAACGAACTTTACTTGTCCGTTACAAATTTTAGAGTATTTTTGCTGCAAATAACTTAGTATTTGTAACGGACATCACCTGTAGTCCGTTACAAATAATCGATTAATTTGTAACAAACATTTATCTCTCTCT
>SNQN01000972.1:37930-61442 GCA_008642245.1 Bassia scoparia
TATACGCTCCTTTTTCTGCCTCTACGCCTATAAATACACCTTGCCTCACACGATTTCCAACACGATTTTCAATACGACTTTCAACTTCCAACTTCCGACTTCCAATTTTACGATCTAAGCATTCTCTCTCTCATTCACAAAACTCTTTCACAAATACACATAAACACGAGTCTTTTGCGTTCTTTCGATTCGTTTTGACAAGCGAAAACAAGGTTGAATTCTGAGATTACTCACCAATAATTCTCTCTTTCACTTTCTTTTAACTTGATTAACCATTATTATGAGTTTTAATGTAATTTTCACAATGTAGAAACCGACTTTGAATCGTCTCATGTAAATATGTAGGATTATTGTTTATGCTTTTAATTCGTTTTCGTTAACCTTTATTATTATTACTTCTATCTTGTCAATACTAACGATTTCTTATTCTTGTATAGCGATTCAAGGCGAAAGATTCATTGCTCTCGTTTTTTATCATGAACTAACAATTATTTTATTTGTCTTTATATAGCGATTCAAGGCGGAAGATTCGTTTCGTTTCGTTTTACGAACTAACCTTTGTTTTGTTTGCAGATTTAGGGTAAGATGAGTTTGTATATATATATTTTGAAGTTCTTATACTTCATATTGTCATTGTTGCATAATTTGTATATATTTTGCTAAACAAAGACCGAAAATTATGTGAATCACTTTAAAGTCAGATTAACTATGGACAACCGGTTTTTAGGCACCGTTTTAACATGATTAATACAAAGTGGTCACAATTTCTAGGTTAGGTAGTCTCTTGTGCATAATAGAAACACACTTTTGTAGTAATCTTTAGGGTTAGTACGCTTCTAAGGTGCTAAAAATGTAAGTTGTGTGCATCCAATAAATCGTGCTTAATGGAATTACAATGAGACCGAGTAGAGGCCGCTACATGCGGGCGAATTGGGTTACAGATCTGATTCGTACCATGTCCCCGAACCCACGACTGGTTACTTGATTGGACGTGGGGCCATTGTTTTGGCACCAACGTTTCGGGCGACCGTGAATAACCTTTCTAGGCACGGTGGCGACTCCCCTTACTCGACAACACTACCCCAACGCACTCACGTGCGGGCTCCGTGGCTCAAGCCCACGCAAAGCACCTCGATGTAGTACCAAGCCGCGCGCCCGCTATACGCGAGGGCGCGGCCCACGTCCTACAATTTGGCGACTTCACTGGGGATAATCACCGTTAGGTGAAGTGGACAGACTTGAAAAGTCTCGTAATTCCATCATCACGTTTATTGGATTTTGCATTTTGCATTTTGCATGTGACCTTTCGAATAAGGTCGCGCCTTAGGCTCCTTGGTCTCACTATGGGCATGTTCTATGCTCGAGACTACCATAAGGGGGGATACTACCTTGGCTGCATGTGGTTAATTGATCGCATGGCTAAGGCAAGTCCTATCCCGCCCATGCCGTGTGCACGTGTTACTGATGCGTGTGCATAAGGGGTATCTTGGCCATACATCGCTAATTGCAAGTGGTGAAAACTGGACCAAGCTCTGCCCTTAGGCGTGGTACACTCTCTGACTTAACCTAGACCGACCATAGTTGACTTGTCATCACGTGTCTTGTATATATGTGCATGTATGGGTCCTAGCCATTGTACAGTTCTAGACCTTAACACAACACTTTCATATAGTCCATGGTCATCTTTTAGTTCACATCATGCATTTCATAGCCCATAGTGACTTTAGTTGGCCTCTACCTTAGTCTGTCCTTCAAACTTTCGACCTTAGTCCACGCAGACTTTGACCATAGGTCTTGACCCTTGACCATTAGAGTCCACATCGACTCTGACCTTAGGTCTTGACCCTTGACTACTAGGGTAGGCACAGACTTTGACCTTAGACGTTGACTTTAGACTCACATTAGGTTTGACCTTGCATTCAGCCAACACAGGCTCGACATCTAGGCATGACCCTAACCACCTAGGACATGTGCATATCATACATCCTCACGTCGTTTGGTGCCCTTTCAAAAAAAAAATCAAAAAAAAAAAAAAAAAAAAAAAAAAAAAAAAAAAAATTCAAAAAAAAATTCAAAAAAAAAAAAACGAAAGGGCACCTTGCATGCATTCATTCTAGGAAAGATGACCATGGAATTAGGACATGCATTTGCATCTGCATTCATGTATTCAATAATGACCAAGGAAGTTCACTAAGGGTTTATTTCTTTTTGAAACAGGGTGAAGCCGTCTCCATAGCCCTTGCTCGACCCAAAGAGTTTGAGCCCTCAGCCCAATCCAAACCTAACCTTCCTCCAACCTTCATTACCCATCAGCCTAACACCACAAAATGGCCTCCCAACAAGAAAAGCTCCAAAAGCTTGCCGAGCAAGTTCAACAGCTTGAAGCTAAGATCAAGGAGTTGACCTCGAGCTCTTCCTTGGACAAGCTGTTTGAAAAGGCAATCCAAAAAGCCATCGACCCCACCTTCTACCAAGACCAACCTCCTCTTGACCCCAACCTTGCAACCAAACTGCCAAAGGATTTCTCAGCCGAAGACATACCCAAGTTCAAGCCGACTGATGACCCTCGATTCCATATAAAGGGATTTAAGACCACCATGGCACTTAAAGGGATTGACTCTGCCTTGTTTCCAATGGTCTTTCCCCTTTCCTTGGAACCGATATGTCAGAAGTGGTTCTTTTCACTTCCTGAGAAAGAAATAGCTACTTGGGAAGACATCATCCACGCGTTCATGGCAAGATACAAGGGTAACATTCAGACCCAAACATCCTTCTGAGAGCTTGAAATCCTTAACCAGGGAGAGAACGAGGGGTTCACCACCTATCTGACTAGATGGAGAGGAGTTGCTGCCACCCTAGTCTCCGCTCCTACTGAAGAAGAGATGGTCAAGACCTTCATTTCTAACCTCCAGCCAGAATACAAAGATCATCTCAAGTATCGAGGCCTTACCACATTCGCAAAGGTCTACGACATTGGAGTAAACATAGAGAATGACCTTCTTCAATTCACTTGAGTCAGAGTCGTAGGATCGAGTCGGAGAGTCCCTTTCCCTAGACTATGTATCTTTTCTTTTTCCATTTCGAGTCTATGTCATTAGGTTTAGGATCAAATTCTGCAATTAGCCTCTATGTAATAAATTCTTTTGTTTTTAATAAAAGTTTCTTTTTTCTCATTTTCTTTAGCCTCCATATAGTTTGTGCTTCTAACTTTAATGGAATCAAATTAATAATCGACCTCACAATTCAATGGACATTGCCAAGAGAGGCCTTCTTTCATAGCTCCACAAAATAACCTCTTCCCTCCATTCCCTTCATCAATCAAAATCCCTTGCAACCCTTTGAGCCATAAACACTATCATTCAGCCTATCTTTCTTTCATCACCCACATCTACCTAACCCTTTGGACCAAACGGTGCGTAGGAAAAGACATGTGCAAAAGAAAAAAAAGAGAAGAATAAAATGGGCAAAAAGCAAAAAAGCAAAAAATCAAAGTTCAAATGCAAATCAATGCCAAAATCCAATGCAAATCCAAAGTTCAAAGCCCAATTCAAACAAAAAGCAAAAGTCTAAAAAGCACACTGCGCACCGTGGGTCACTTCGTAATCATCAAGCCTTTTTCAACCCTCAAACCACAGCCTCACATTACAACCACAAAAGCCCTCTCACACGAGGCATTGTCCAAATCATCAACGAGAACTACGACGGTCTGATTCCAAAAGGATACGTAGGAAGCCTCTTCTCGAGGTCCGACCCAATAATTCAATAACATTCTGAGGTCCATCATATAGTTTGATTCCCTTAAAGTCAGGAGCACAAATTCCTAGTGTAGAACCCGACATAGACTCGAGTTTGAACCTACATCATCTAGCCAACCACATCAATTCCCCATTTACTTACCCTTAGTCACAAATTTTAGCCTTGTCTTTTCTTGAACCTTTAGCCTATTCTTTCATACACCTTAAGGGCTCTCCTCAACTCATCCTTAGGCTATCACTCTGCAGCATTCATCATGCATCCTCCTCAAAGCATCGCATTGCAGCATTTCCTCCATGTTCTCTCCTCATGCAGCATTCAGCTCAAGTTACTGATTTGGGCAAATCAAAATCACATCCCTCATTCCTTACCATTACCACCACAAAAAGCTAAGCCAAAACCCATGACTCCACCAAATTCACTAGCCTTACCTTGCTCCATCAACCATTGCCCCAAACTCGATCAAGCTGGGGGGCTCACCCACTAAACCAACCATCAACACCACAACTTAAGCCATTCCCACACACCCAAACCCCATGGGTTGGGGGCTCACTTGCAATCACAAGCATCACCTTTGCTCGAATGGGGGCTCGAGACGGCTCCATCCCGCAATCCAAAAGCATCTTACCATTAGTCAATTTCCTTGGTCATTTCATGCATTAGATTTAAGAATAGACTTGCATTACACACTTCATAAACATCATTGCGCATTGAGTTTACATACATCATCATGCATATGCATCCTGCACAAACACATTACACATTGCACATTACACATTGCACCACCTCAACACGAGGCTAGGGCCCATCTTACATGTATTTTCATATCACAGCCTATACGGCATTCATCGCTATACGCGATTGTTGCTCCACACAACATTCTTCCCGAAAAGCCAAGGTCAGCCGTAGGGAAGGTTTCCTGAGGAACGAGGCGCTTCCGAAGGAATTCATCACTCACAGCCTATACGGCATTCATCGCTATACGCGATTGTTGCTACACGCAACATTCTTCCCGAAAAGCCAAGGTCAGCCGTAGGGAAGGTTTCCTGAGGAACGAGGCGCTTCCAAAGGAATTCATATCATCACTCACATGCCTATACGGCATTCATCGCTATACGCGATTGTTGCTACACGCAACTTTCCCCGAAAAGCCAAGGTCAGCCGTAGGGGAACCTTCCGAAGGAACGAGGCGCTTCCGACGGAACTTACATTACGTCTTCCCGAAAAGCCAAGGTCAGCCGTAGGGAAGGCACATACATCACAACTCTCCCCGAAAAGCCAAGGTCAGCCGTAGGGGAACTTTCCGAAGGAACGAGGCGCTTCCGACGGAACTTACATTACTTCTTCCCGAAAAGCCAAGGTCAGCCGTAGGGAAGGCATCTACATCATTTCTTTTCCCGAAAAGCCAAGGTCAGCCGTAGGGAAAAGCTACCTGAGGAACGAGGCGCTTCCGAAGGTATTCATCACCTCATTTTCTCCTGAAAAGCCAAGGTCAGCCGTAGGGAGAAAAGCAGCCCGAGGATCCAGGCGCTTCCAAGGGCATAAAACCGCATGGGGCGCGGTAACAGGTAAAACTAACCTTTGTTTTGCAGGTACCGGCGAAAAAGGTGACTCAGGGTTACAGAACGTCTTGAGTTGCTCTCCGTCCCAAATCAAATACTTTGACTGTCGTCTTACGAGATTTTCGTCTCTTCAGACTCAGTCAAAGTGGGGGCTTCTTCACACAACAGCTCCTTTGCACACTTCGGGTTTTGGAATTTTCTCCCGCACCAGAAATTCCATATATGCACACTTCGGGTCTACGATTTCTCCCGCTACAGAAATCCAGCACAAGCATCTTTCGGGTCTTGGAATCTTCTCCCGCTACAGAAGTTCCGTCAGCACATCTCCGGGTCTTGGAAACTTCTCCCGCTACAGAAGTTCCGTCAGCACATCTCCTGAAAAGCCAAGGTCAGCCGTAGGGAGAAAGCCGCCCGAGGATCCAGGCGCTTCCAAGGGCATAACACCGCATGGGGCGCGGTAACAGGTAAAACTAACCTTTGTTTTGCAGGTACCGGCGAAAAGGGTAACTCAAGGTCGCAGAACGTCTTGAGTTGCTCTCCGTCCCGAATCGAATACTTTGACTTTCGTCTTACGAGACTATCGTCTCTTCAGACTCAGTCAAAGTGGGGGCTTCTGTAGACACCTAAAAATGTCTCCCCAAATGAGTAATCAATGATGAAGTATACCACATGTCGCAATTAATTCGAACTCGAAAAAACGCAATTGAACTCGTAATGAAGCTCGAAATATGTAAAGTCAAGTCACACTCGAAATTATGAGTCAAAGGTCAAAAACGAGGCAAAAATATTTTCTTTCGGTTTTCTCAATAATCTCAAAGGTTTTCAAACAAGTTACACTGGCGATTCTCATGCTTTTTGTTTCTCATCATGTTCGTCACATTTTTCTGAATCCGCCAGTATTTTTAAATTATTTTTCTGATTTTTCTATGATTTTCTATGAATTTTGCAATGTTTAAATACGCAGAATACGCAGAAAATACGTGAATAATTAGAAAATACGCGGAATGTTCTAGAATCATACTTTCTTGCGAAAGGAGGCGTCTAGAATAATCCGTAATCTTAGAAAATCGAGACGTATGGCAAAGAATTATTCCGAATCAAAATATTTCAGATTTTTTGGAAAAAATATATACGCAGAAGCCTGCGTATATACGCTCCTTGGAGCGTATATACGCAGGGTATTATACGCTGCCCTAGAGGAGCGTATATACGCTGAGGAGCAGCGTATATACGCTGCCCATGAGCGTATATACGCTGCCCCTCAGCGTATATACGCTCCTCTTCGAGCCTCCGCGCCTATAAATACGTGCCTTGCCTTAACCTTTGACACACGATTTCACACGATTTCACACGATTTTCACACGATTTTCAATACGACTTTCAACTTCCAACTTCCGACTTCCAATTTTACGATCTAAGCATTCTCTCTCTCATTCACAAAAACTCTTTCACAAATACACATAAACACGAGTCTTTTGCGTTCTTTCGATTCGTTTTGACAAGCGAAAACAAGGTTGAATTCTGAGATTACTCACCAATAACTCTCTTTCACTTTCTTTTAACTTGATTAACCATTATTATGAGTTTTAATGTAATTTTCACAATGTAGAAACCGACTTTGAATCGTCTCATGTAAATATGTAGGATTATTGTTTATGCTTTTAATTCGTTTTCGTTAACCTTTATTATTATTACTTCTATCTTGTCAATACTAACGATTTCTTATTCTTGTATAGCGATTCAAGGCGAAAGATTCATTGCTCTCGTTTTTCATCATGAACTAACAATTATTTTATTTGTCTTTATATAGCGATTCAAGGCGGAAGATTCGTTTCGTTTCGTTTTACGAACTAACCTTTGTTTTGTTTGCAGATTTAGGGTAAGATGAGTTTGTATATATATTTTGAAGTTCTTATACTTCATATTGTCATTGTTGTATAATTTGTATATATTTTGCTAAACAAAGACCGGAAATTATGTGAATCACTTTAAAGTCAGATTAACTATGGACAACCGGTTTTTAGGCACCGTTTTAACATGATTAATACAAAGTGGTCACAATTTCTAGGTTAGGTAGTCTCTTGTGCATAATAGAAACACACTTTTGTAGTAATCTTTAGGGTTAGTACGCTTCTAAGGTGCTAAAAATGTAAGTTGTGTGCATCCAATAAATCGTGCTTAATGGAATTACAATGAGACCGAGTAGAGGCCGCTACATGCGGGTGAATTGGGTTACAGATCTGATTCGTACCATGTCCCCGAACCCACGACTGGTTACTTGATTGGACGTGGGGCCATTGTTTTGGCACCAACGTTTCGGGCGTCCGTGAATAACCTTTCTAGGCACGGTGGCGACTCCCCTTACTCGACAACACTACCCCAACGCACTCACGTGCGAGCTCCGTGGCTCAAGCCCACGCAAAGCACCTCGATGTAGTACCAAGCCGCGCGCCCGCTATACGCCGAGGGCGCGGCCCACGTCCTACACAGAGGGAGTAGATTATTTCCCTAGCAATGCACGGTTTTAACTTTCACAAAACTATTTGTGAAATTTTTATTAAAAAAATGATGTTAAAAGATATAGTATTATATTTGGAAGAAAGAATTCTTGTGTGATCAAATGAGAAATAACTTTAAAATGAGACGTGTGAGAAGCAATCTCAATTTTTGAATTTTGAATGGATAGTCATGGTTTATTTCARGAAAAAAAGTAAATGTGCAAATTTCTGTACATAATAGTGCACGAATTTCCTYTAGATGTGCAGATTTATGATGACATCGGTGCTTTTGGTGGGAAATTTTTTTATGAAAGATAGATCACCACGTAAGCAATGATGACTCAGCTATTTTCTGTTTTATCAGTATTTAGGTGAGTATTTTATTTTTATTATCATTAGCTCAAACATGTACTTCCTTCGTATTATGAAGATCATGCCAAATGGGTTTTTTTTTAAACTATTCACAAGTGAAGAGAATCTTGTATTTAGAGTTTGTTTCAAGTCCTTGTAGTTCTTGTGGATSAAGTCAAACTTGAAATTGTTGTTGTCATGAACACCGCGATAAAAATTATTCAACACCGTACCACCTCCTCCAAGAGTCCCGGAATTTGGGTGACCCATTAACTCGAACTATCACCCAAATATTTCATTAAATAATTTTTATAATTTAATTTCTGAAATTTAGCGAGCTATACTAGACTAACCCTTGATGTAACATTCATATTTTACATTTTGTAATTTGTAAGTCCTAACATGCGATATTCACACTTCACTTACTACAAGACACCCGAGTAGCAGTGAAGGTTTAAAATGTGTAGCAGATCTCATGACTCAGGATAAACAATGGAATGCCCCTCTAAAAACATTTTTACAACTCTTATACCTGAGTATGAGATAAATGATGTCTTCCAATGGAATTATAATGCACATGGATAGTCTACTATTAAGTCTGCATACAGGTTCCTGCTTGAGGAGAATGCTCACCACCCGCAGCAACAGTATCCTAGTTTATTTGGAAAACCCTCTAGAAAAGCAAGATGAGCAAGAACGAAAATGGTTTGTTTGCAAAATCACAATAAACAGCCTTCCCACGACTGAGGACTTGGGGAAAAGAGGTTTCCAAGTCGATATGCCTCAGACCTTGGGTTAAGAATGGAGAATGATACTTACATATATGCTCATGACTGGATCATAAATTGGTTTATTTTCCTATTTAAAGAAGAAGCAAAATGATGCATGGGCTTAGTTGGTGGCCTTATCATGGTGTTTATGTTGTCATCGCAATGACATTATATTTAGAAATGCAAGTCAGAACCCACAATCCATCCTTAAAATAGTCAAGGATGAATTCACTAGATCACAACATAATTTCAACAATAAATTACCAATCAGGCACTAAGGTGCAACATTGATCAGGATAGAAGAAATGTTTGGAAAAAACATAATGGCACGACCACAGCTGATTACATCTTGATCGTTGATGGAGCATGGAAAGGAAAAAAAATGGCTCATGGAGAGCAGCTCTAGAATGGAAGATCATACAACAAGGTACAAAGATTGCAGGTAAAGGAAAAAGAATTTGGGTAGCAAACCCTACACAAGTTGAGTTCTGTGCTATGCTTCATGGTCTCAAAAAAGCAAAGGAAATCACCGATTCTTTAGAAGCATGGACTGACTCGAGCATAATAATCTTATGCCTGAATGACAAGTCAATTACGCCTAAAGATTGTGCCAACATTATGCATCATATCCCAATGTATTAGTAGTTCTTTTAGTAGTATGTCTATTTGTAAGGTTAATAAGTCTCTTATCTACGCTAGGAAAGGTGCTTAACGTAAGTCGATCTACTTTGTATTTTCCTCTTAAAAAAATTTAGGTCGTCATTACTCAGAATTTGAGTTGTGCAAGATTGAGCAAGTTAACCAATGGTGGTTCGATCATTTGTTAGGTTAACAACGGACAAGGAACATGTGAAAAAAGCTCGATTAAGTCAACATGTGAGAGAGAGAGAGAGAGAGAGAGAGAGGAGCAACAGAGGTTCGAAGGACATGCGAAATAGTGTTATACGATGGGGAAATTGGGAGATCCTATATTCTAGTTTTCTTATTTTCAAAAATATGTATGGTTTTGTAGAGAGAAGTGGGAACTTTTATGTATGACAAGACCACTTTTAGAGAATTCTCTCTTATTTTTATGCCAAGACAGATGTTTTTTTGGCAGGTTTATCTTAATCTTAACAATAGTAAAAGGGAGGATCCAAGGTTACTGTTCATATGAACAGTGCCCGGACATCCTTACCCCTTCAGCTTTCAATTAATTACACCAATGCCACAAAAGTCAATTTCGTTTGACCAATTGCCTTCATTTCAGTCGCCATTTCTTCCCCATTGTTTACGTCGCCATTTTCCCAATTGTTTACGTCGCCATTTTCCCAGCCTTTCCTTCCTCCTATTCCCCGACAATTTCGCCGTCGTTATGCCGGTTATTTCGCCGCCGTTTTGGTCGCCATTTCATGGAAATACGCATGCGACCCATGGGACGTGAGAAGGGTTTGCAGGTTAGTCGAGGCAAGTGAGGTTTGTTGATTTTAGAATTTTCATGTTTTACGGTTTTCCTTTGATTTGTGAATTTGGGTTTTGATTTGGGGATTAGGGTTTCGAAGTGGCTGCGAGGGTGGTTGGGTGTGCGTGGTGGTTGAACCGCCGTTTTGGTCGCCATTTCATGGAAATACGCATGCGACCCATGGGACGTGAGAAGGGTTTGCAGGTTAGTCGAGGCAAGTGAGGTTTGTTGATTTTAGAATTTTCATGTTTTACGGTTTTCCTTTGATTTGTGAATTTGGGTTTTGATTTGGGGATTAGGGTTTCGAAGTGGCTGCGAGGGTGGTTGGGTGTGCGTGGTGGTTGAACTGTGAGGTTGATGGGTTGGGATGAGTGTTTTAGGGTTTTTGATATTAGGTGGTATAATAAATTGGGGTTTTAGGTGATTGTTTGATTAATTTGAATTGGGTTTGTAGTAGTTAATCGGTGTAAGTTGTTGATTCGTTGTGGGTGGATTTTGTATGTGATTGCAGTTTCAGTTTACGCCGCATCAGATCATTTTTTACTTTCATTGTTGTTTGGTAAATGTTCAGGTGAATCCTCATACTCATCAGCTCAAACTTTGTGACTTTGGAAGCGCAAAAGTCTTGGTATGTGGGTGCATGCATAACGTCTTTAATTCATCTCTATGGTTAGAATTGTTTTGTCTTAATATTGATACCTTTATTACCATCTTGCAGGTAAAAGGCGAGCCTAATATATCATATATCTGCTCTAGATACTATAGAGCACCAGAGCTAATTTTCGGAGCAACAGAATACACCTCAGCTATTGACATCTGGTCTGCTGGTTGTGTGCTTGCAGAACTGCTTCTGGGACAGGTGACTTGTTGCTCTATATGATTTTGTGTTATTTTTATGGTTGGGTCCTTTTGGTTTGTATGTTGACAATGTTTCTTCGTTCTTTTATCAGCCTCTATTTCCCGGTGAGAGCGGAGTTGATCAGCTTGTCGAGATTATAAAGGTAAGAATAACCTTTTGCGGCCTTATTAACAAAGGACGGATCCTTTGTCACCTGTTGAGTGTTGACTGAAGCTGGCATTAGTGGTTTAAAGCCAAATTCATTTTTTGCATTGAGTATATTCTCAGACAGGTTTTTTCTTTTGCTGTGTCAAATAGGTTATTGCCCTATAAAATTGCATAACCAGAAACTGAGGTCTTCTTGTCAAGCCATTTGGCTGAATGCGGAGTGTCTGATTTTTTAGAGCAGAAATAAATAATTCGCTCTTTGATATGCTCTTTTTGTGATGCAAATATTTTTGACTGCATTTAGGATAGTATCTTCAGTAGTGACTATGACATTGGGGAAAAAAACTAACTTAATTCTAAGACGAACTTCTAATTCTACTTAATCATAGTTTGTGGGATCGGGTGACCACTACAGTACTTAGTAAGAGGCTTGTTCATGCATGTATTGTTTATTTGTTGGGTTCGGGATAGGGGTTTTGAGGATAATGATATTTTTCAAGCAAATTGTATGTATTTTTGGACTTTTTAAAATTTGGTAGTTGTCTCATATGGGCTTCCACTGTATAGTATAGTCTATTGACAATTTTTGATTTCATTTCAGGTCTTGGATACACCGACAAGAGAGGAAATCAAATGTATGAATCCCAACTACACAGAATTTAAATTCCCACAAATCAAAGCTCATCCATGGCATAAGGTAAATTCAGGAGCTCAGAAAATTGGACTATTCATTTGAATGTCCTTAACGACTTCATATGCCTAAAATATTTTGAAATTTCTTTCTGTTTGCATCAGATATTCCACAAACGTATGCCTCCTGAGGCTGTTGATTTGGTTTCTAGGCTACTTCAGTATTCCCCTAACCTACGATGTGCAGCTTCCTTCCACCATTGTTCAACTTCAAGCCTCATGGTAAGATTTAATCAGAAGCAAAAATGATTGTTGTCCTGTTATTCCGTTAAGAATTAAGGTGATTAAAACCTGTCTTGGAACACATACTTGTGCAGAGTTGAAAGGGGTACCAGCGGAAACAGTTGTTAGATTAATCCCTGAGCATGCGAGGAAGCAGGGAGGGCTGTGAAAGAAAAGCTGTCCAGATAACGAAGAGCAACGAAGAACTAGACAGCTGTGGAAGATGAATCTGAGTATCTGTTCCTTTATATACTGGTTACATATAATCTGGTGCCCACATCCATGTTAGTATATTATTTTTCCTTGTCTTGTTTGGAATTAGACAATAGTTGCGATCTCAGGTTTGTTTTTCAAATTTTAATGTTGTTTGGGTTTTTTTGGTTTGAATTTTAGGTTATGAATTGGGGTTTTTTATTTGGAGGTGTAGGATTTGGGGTTTTCAAAAACCACAAATCGAAAAATCCCAAATTCAACAAAATTAGGGCTTTCGATTTTGTTCAAGAAAATTGGGATTTTTCGATTTACAAATCCCAAACACTCACATGTTGCGATTTCTGGGTAATTTTATGGGTTTGGTTGCTTTTCCTGGGTTTAGTTTGTGGGTGGGTTCCCATTAACAATTTCTGGGTTCAAAACATATTGCAATTTCATAATTTTTTTGCTTGTATTTTTTTTCTAATTGTGGTTTTTGTTATTGGGTGAAACTCCTGAGGTTGAAGTGTTAGAGTATGATCTTCATGGTGATGCTTAAGATCTGAAGTTCCTCATCCTAAATTTTCAATGGCTTGAACGGGTATATTTCCTCTTTTCTTTTGCCACTTCTTCCTTTTTTTGCTGTCAATTTCTCTGTTTATGGGGTTTTAAAAAATTATTAAGAAATCAATTATACTTATTTTGAGGATTGATTGCGCTTATTTACATCTAAACTTGCTATAAGTTTGGATTTACACTACTACAAAAATTGGATATGGCACCACTTTTAAGAGACCGGTTAAGTTATATCACCGAGCTCTTACCTTAAGAAACCGGGTATTTACAATAACCGGTCTCTTAAATCCATCTAAGAGACCGGTAAAAAAACACATCTCTTAAATGAAGGTAAGAGACCGCATTTATAAAAACCGGTCTCTTACCCTAATTAATATTTTTTTTATTATTATTTTACTACGTATAAAAACCGCATAAAAACCGCATTTATATTATAAAGAGCCCCTCACCTACCCACCTACCACGTACTCTTCATTTCTCCCTCCTCTCATTAAATCGCCTCACCATCTCCTCTCTCTCTCCTCTCATAAAATCAGTCTCACCCTCACCATCTCATCTATCTCTCCTCTTGAAAAATCAAATTCACCATCTCAAAAAATCAGTTTCGTTCTAGCAAGGAGTGGATTTTCATTTGCAAGGTTGCTCGGATTTTTAGAGGAAATTCATTGGTAATTCTTCATATTCTAATGCTTTTTTTTGTCCTTTTGTTCATTACTTTTTTTCTTAGATTTTATAGATATAAGTTTCAAAAAATCTTTGTTTTATAGATCTAGGTTTTAGAGGATTTTTCGTTTGATTTTTTTCGGTCTGTTTTCTTGCATGATTCTTTTTGGTTTTTTGATCCATTTTTTGTTTTTTGATCCCATCTTTCGATTTTTAATCCATTTCTTCGTTTTTTGATCCATAGATTTGGGTTTTTTCATTAGTTATTGGATATTTCGATTTTCTATGTTTTTTTGTATTATTTTTTTTTATTGATTTTTTTCTGGGATTTTCTATGTTTTTTTTTGTATTATTGATCCATAGATCTGGTTCATTGTGTTTCTGGGATTTTTTTTATTGATTTTTTCTTTTTTGGTTTTTTCGATTGTTTTGATTTATTTATTTCGATTTTTTTGATTTATATATTGTATTTCGATTGTGTTTCGATTTTTTTTTATTTATTTATTGTGTTCTGGTTCATTGTGTTTCGATTGTTTTGATTTATTTATTTCGATTGTGTTTTGATTTATTTATTTCGGATGTTAGCAAAACATTAAGGTGTTGCTGGTTCAAGAGTTATCAGAGAAATAAAAATTGCCCAGGTTAGCTGCTTGAGTATGTTAATTGTCTTATTTTTGATAATTATGTTGACAAGTTAGGAATCAGTAGTAATTTGGCAATCGTTTTGTTGTCATTTAATTTCAAGTAATCTGATTCAAGTAAAGCTATTTCCTCATTCGTATGCCGTATGTATAACTATGCTTTCACATCAGAGCTCAAATATCTTTCTAGCAATTTACAATCATTCTTTATTTGTTCTTTTCCTTCTTCATATTTTTCACTTGAATCTTTTACGATAATGACTAAAGATTAAGTAAAGCAGTATAAATGAAAATGATGCATGAGTGATTTTTTTTTATTTTCTTTGCAGCTATGAAGAATTGAAACTGTTTCAATTTCCCATTGGAGATGGCGAGATGCAAAGAACAATTACATTTTAAGCTTTTTTTAGAACTAAGTTATTGTAATTTTTTATTTTAGTGTGACAGTACATTGGATGTAATTTTTCATGGTAAAGGAATGTGATATTTATATTGTATGATTCTTTTTAATATTTTATAATTGCATTAAGTTTTGAATTGGTAATTGCAATAGCACAATAGTAGACCTGCAAGTCTGCAACCTTGCAGGCATTTGCTTTTTTTTAAAAAAAAAATACATATAAAACGTAAGAGACCGGTTGTTTAAAACAGGTCTCTTACGTAGATCAAAGAGACCGGTTTTGACACAAAAACCGGTCTCTTTGATCCACCTAAGAGACCGGTTCTTCTACAAATACGGTCTCTTATGTTGTCATTTAAGAGACCGGTTTTTACATAACCGGTCTCTTTTCTTGCCTTAAGAGATCGCAATGACTAACCGGTCTCTAACCCTAAGAGCCCTATGAGCTAGAGACCGGTTGTAATGCGGTCTCTTTGGCCATTTTTGACCGGTTTCTTTGGGCTTTTTTGTAGTAGTGTTAAAATAATTAACATGTTTGTTTCTTTGTTGTTTTAAAGGATAGGTTTGATTTTTTTAGTAGTCACATAAATGAGAGTTTTAAGGAATCATTGCAATAATAAAGGGAAGATAATAACTGAGAAAGGAATTGTGGTTGTGAGTTCAATGGTTAGGGGATTAATATGAGATGAAGGAGAATTTAGTTGTCGTTAAATGATTTTGCACAAAATCTTAATATGGCTTTCATGTGCAAGTGAAGCAACTCCAAATTTTGAACTCTAAAGATCATGATTTGGATGCTTTCTCTGCTGCTTCATGATTTGGATCATGATTTGAACTCTGAGAATTATTATCATTGTAGCTTTCTCTTTTATTCCTTCTCCATTTGCTGTTCCTATCATATGTGTCACTAAAAGTTTCTATTTTGTTAAATTTGGGGTTCCAAGCTATCAGTTTTAACCATGATAAACTTTACTTGGATCACAACTCTTACATTTGTACATATGCTATTTTATGTAATTTCCCAGGGCTTTGCACGAGAAGGAAGTAAGGCCTAAAGGTGGTCTTACGCGCACCCAATTCTTCCTCATTGCCTTCACATGTAGCTTTGCATACTATGTCTTCCCTGGCTACCTCTTTCAGATGTTAACATCCTTTTTCTGGATCTGTTGGGTTTTCCCCAAATCTGTACTAGCACAACAACTGGGTTCTGGGCTACACGGGCTCGGAATCACTGCTTTTGGTATGGATTGGTCCTCCATTTCATCCTATCTTGGAAGCCCACTTGCAAGCCCATGGTTTGCCACTGACAACGTGGCTGCCGAATTTCTGCTTATCATGTATGTGCTTACCCCAGTTACCTACTGGATGAATGTTTACAAGGCTAAGACCTTTCTCATATTTTCCAACCACCTCTTCACCTCAACAGGCTCCATATACAATGTTTCTGCTATTGTAGACTCGAATTTCCATTTCAGCCAGGAGGCTTATGATAAGCAAGGTCCTGTTTACCTTAGCACCTTCTTCACCATGACTTATGGAGTTGGATTTACAGCACTCAGTGCCACCATTGTCCATGTTGCGTTGTTTCATGGCAAGTAATGCTCTCTATGCCCGTGATCAATGCCATGTCAACATAGAATCTTAAAGTGAACCAGTAACATGACAATTTAAAATTTGTCCTCTTATTGTGATTTTACTGAATTAAAATGATTTTTACTGAATTATATATTGATTAATTGGTGGTTTTGACACGGGCACTGACTCATTCTACTAATTACAAAATAGTTTTAGTTTTGTGCAACAAAAACTGATTTTTAGTGATTTTTCATCTCAAAGAGAACAGAGCCATTTTTTGGACAGAGGTACAATGAGCAATATATATTATAATCAATGTGATCATTTCCCCCCTCCACAATGTAGGGAGATTTGGGAGCAAAGTAAGGCAAGTTTTCAAGACAAAAAATTAGACATTCATTCAAAGCTTATGAGAAGGTATAAGGAAGCTCCTGAGTGGTGGTTTTGGCTGATCTTGTTGGTTAACATTGTGGCAGCGATCTTTACGTGCGAGTATTACAAAGAGCAGCTTCAGTTACCTTGGTGGGGTGTTCTGCTTGCTTGTGCCATTGCCTTCATCTTCACACTACCAATTGGGGTTCTAACTGCCATCGCTAATCAGGTAAGCTTATTACATTGTCTGGTAACTCGGAAGTAGTCAAAGTTATTCGGACACTTAAATTTGTTCAGTGTTATTCATGCTTTATTTACTTATTTTTTGTGCCTGGCTTTGTTCTTGGTTAGATGTCACATATTTTCTATTCAAGATCTTTTTAGATTATATGTATAATGTATTGTTCATTTATAAACCACTACAGGCTCCACATTTGAACATCATCACTGAATATGTAATCGGATACATCTACCCTGGCTATCCTGTAGCAAATATGTGCTTCAAAGTTTACGGAAACGTTAGCATGAAGCAAGCTGTTACCTTCTTGCAAGACTTCAAACTTGGCCATTACATGAAAATTCCACCGAGAACAATGTTCATAGCACAAGTAAGTTTCTATTTATGAAATGCTCTCTGCTTACCTCACATTTTAATAGTCCTTCATATGCATACCTGATACCTGAGTACCTAACAATCACAAAATGATCAGTGGCCTTAGTTGAAAGCATAACTGAAAGATAGATGTTAAATAATGTAAGTTTTCCCAACCATATCCCATGTTCATTGGTAGGTAGTAAAACTTTTGTGCATAAGAATGTCAAAATAATCAATTGGAAGGCTCGGTAGCTTTTTCTTGTTATACCTTACAAGGGACGACTGCTTAGGAGTAAGTTTTTAGTCTCAGAACAAGTCAGTATAAATTAGTCTAAATGAATTCCGTGTACAAGAGTTGGACTTCTGTCCCACATCTGCTGAATCTTGAGGTTTGTTTAATAGGACCCCTGTGTTTACCGAAGAAACTCCAGAGGAGAATGCAGAGGCCGAAGCCATGAACCAACCTGAGAAGTCCTTTTGGGCAAAATATGTGAGTTATTAGTTTAACAAGATGTGAGGTATCTTCATTCATGTCTAATATTCTGATCAAATACCCTTGATATTTTCTGTTTCAGTGGATGTATATGATCCCTTTAGGACTGATGATCATGAATGGTATGACCCAAGCTTTGAATATGCCAGAGGAGCAGGCAGCTGGCCAAGCAGGAGGGCAACAGCTAGCAAGAGCTCCAGCTGGTACTGTACGTAGAAGATAGTTTTTTTTTGGGAAGCTGCTGTTACTTGAGGTTGTTCTTAAATCTCAATATTGATCTTGTTTAATGATATCAGCTTCAGCCTTTTTGTAGGCCGTGAACATATTTTAGTTCGTTTTGGAAAAGGCAGTTATTTTTTTACAGTGTATATGTTGTGTTTAGTATTTTTGATGGCCCCTCGTTTCCATTCGAGCATCATAGAAAATAGTACATGACTTGAAATGATATCTGAAAAAACTGGCCTTTGGCATGCTGAGTCTTTCAACTATATAGGTTTTTGATAAATTGACCTTCTCAAGTCCTGGGTCATTATGTATAATCAGAATTATGGATGTCACCTCATCCTGACTTTCACATTCTTGTATTCAGTATTTTGGCTATTAGTGATCTGGGTGCATTGTTATTAGTACTAAATATACTTACTTCCTTGAGTCCTTGGTTTACTATGAATAATGTGGATCCCACCTTAGTCTAAACTACACATTCATGTATTTTTTTACCTTTACCCACTCTGAGCGCATACAATTTTGTCGTAGATGCTGGTAAATATAATAAATTAGTCGCAGGGCTCTGTCTTCAAATATTAGCTACGTTTATTTGCAATGAAATTTTCACTTCTCACAATTTGAGTGGTATCGATGTGTTTTCAATTTCTTGGATTGCTAGAGTTGATGAACCCATTTGGCCATTTGTTGCCCCCTCGATATTATGTCATCATTTGCACAAGTAATTCTTTTGCTCTTCTGATCTGCAGTTGTAATGGGCATAGGTGACTGATTAATCAGGTTCATGTAAGCAGATGATTTTTTTCGTTAAAAGAGAAGTTGCTAAAACAACAGATATGAAGGAGAAAGGTGCAGAAAGACCCTTATGACCTTAAACAGGAGGTATGTCTCAGTATCCTATCCATTGTTTTCTCTGCTATTTGTTGTGTCCATTCTAATTTCATTTTTTTTCTCAGTTTCAGGCTCAGTTTCTGTTTAAGATCTACAATTTCTGTTTAAGATTACTCCTTTTCTGCTTGTTTTTGTTGATGATGACCCTTTTTCCTTGATTCGCTTGATTGAAGCATGTCCTTTATTGCATACATTTAAATTGAAGGTGGGAGTCACCCTCATTATATAATTATATTTTTGATTTATATTTTGCTGTTGCCTTTCAGAGGTTAAATGGTCGCAACTCTGTTAGTATTTGATGTAAATTTCATTTCTTTGCTTTAAGCTGTTGATATATGATCCTCATATATTAGTATTGTAAATTTCGTTTCTTTGCTTTAAGCTGATAAAGTAATTTTTTCTAAACATTACAAATGTATTGATTAATTGTATTATAACAATAATTTGAAGTGTGATAAAGTGGAACACGGCGCGCGTGCGCGCGCCGTGTAACACTAGTTGTAACTAAAGAGAAGATATGATCCATGAGATCATGACATAAGTTTCTACTTACAAACTTTTACATCCCAACCTGTGAAGGTTTCTACATATTTAAAGATGTCAAAACATCAAAATCACTTTATGATCTCATATTCTCATTGTTGAAGCCATAAATCCAATGTAATACTTTCTGACGAGAAGAAAAAGGATTCATTAATAAGAAATAATCAAAAGATACTTACAATCAATGGAAAAAAAAAACAAAATTTCCAACTAGAATACAAAACATTTTAGAACTAGTTACATCGCACATTCAATTTAAAATAGCCTTAATAAAAATCTTCATTCGAAAGAATACAATCTGTGAATTCGCTCTATTTCGACATAACATCCGTTGATGCATAGTTGTTTGAGTGAACAGGCTTTTGTGATTTTCTGAATTCTTTCAGAGATTGTGAAACCCTAAATTTTCATTCTCCAACAAACGAAAAAAATTACAAAATCTTAAATAATCTGATCTCTATTATATAAGCCAAGGGGGGAGCAATGGTGTCCCCCCTTGGAAAATACAAAAATACCCTTCACTTATATATGTAGTCAACACAAAATTCAAATAAATTGTCAAATGTAACATAATCAATTTCACAATTAATCTTATATATAATTCAAAAAACATTGCCAAATATGTAACATGTAATCAACATAAAAACAAAATAAATTAGGATCAAATTAAAGCATACTTCACTCAAATTATAAAATTTAAAAAAGAAAGTTTCTCATCACTAATGATGTAATAGTAAAACAAAAAATTATTGAATTGAATGTTTAAATTGACTCTCATATAAATGAAGTGGAAAAAAAATTACGATGTATGGATAAAATTTTCTAATAAATAAGGGATATATGTTAAAATGACTACGGATAACAGGGGAAATAGGTTTTAGTTTTACACCAAGTATCTATGTTTTAGTGTTTTTTTTCTCTCCATCGATTTTTTTTAGTATTTTGCAACACGTATAATAGATATTAGATATACATAAGTAAAACAAAATGTTGAGTTTCAATACATAAATAAAAATGAGACTACAATTAATAGTAATTGACCAATGTTTTTTCAATTTATGTGCAACTTGATGATGATTTTATTTTTATCTCATAAAATAAACAAGACTTAATTTCAAAAAATCAAGACTAGATTTTTGGAAAAACAATAATAAATTATAAGAAAATCACATGCATAAACTTCTCGAAACACTAAAACAATATAAGATAAAAATAAAGTCGCACGCATCGCGTGCATAAAAAACTAGTCTTCCATAAGGGAAGACAAAAAAACTACATTCCAAACTATCACAAAAGGAGATAATAATAATAATAATAAATCCAAAAATTGAGGATAAAACTCTCATAAAGAGATTAAAAAACAAAAAATTGGGGATAAAACTCTCATAAAGATATTGAATCGAGGATTTTTCATGAACAAACAAGCAAAAAGAAAACAATAAAAAGATCAGAAGAATTGAGACTTACCGCCACTAAAGAGATTATGGTAGCCCCTACGGTTGAAGAAAAAATTACTCCCTCCGGTTTTTAATAGATGTTCCATAGTCATTTGGCACGGTGTTTAAGAATTGATTGAGTGAGATAAATAAGTTGAGTAATTTAGATAACATAATTGAGTAAGATAGGTAAAAGAGTAAGCGTGTGAGTGAAATTTTTCAGGAAAAAGTAATTTTTGGGTAAATAGATTGGGTAAGGTAATGAAGATTGAATTTAAAAAGGAGTAATTCATTAATGTTAAAGTAATAAAATAGGTAAAAAAAAATTATATTTAGATTGATTTGGAATAACTTATTGAAAATATCCCAAAATGCAAACTAGAACAATTAAAAAAGACGGAGGAAGTATGATTTTAGAGAGCTTTTTAAGCTACTAATCATTTGATCAAAAGTAGTACGGCGTACTATTATTTGAGTATGCATAACTCTCAATATTTTAAATGTAAATTTTGTTTCTATATTTTAGGTCATGATCGGAAATTTCTCTTATTGTAGGATTTGTAGTTACTAATTTAGGTACAATGTTTTATGAATAAAATTTTATGTCTTCATCATAGCCACTAACTGTCTAAATCTTCTGGCCTGCTTGACCAGCTGGTAATTTTGTTGGAGATTTACAGCAGAAAGGAAGTCAGAAGCAACCAGTCAAACTTCACATAACTTATTATTCTCAAACAATGTAACTAAAATACAAGTAAAAACACATCCCTAACATATAATATCTGATTGCATTAAACAGAAATGATAATACAACTCGGGATTATGGGGAGATGGGGACCCTCCGGATGAAGTATCAATCAGCAACAGTCTCGGTCTTAAGAGTACAATTTAAGGCAATGATGAGTCCTTTCATAGATAAACCCTCAACATATCTGACCAACACTAATACACAATTACAATAAATTGTGATTAACTTGCTTGACCAACTCACATTCTTCATATCTCCTTCGGAAAGCCCACCCATCTCTTCAACTTCCCCAGATTGGAAGTCGAGCAGCATAACAGGTGCCATTGCTTCCCCTTACAGACTATTAAATTAACAAACCATTCCCTTTCAAGACTACACAGCTAATAGGGTCGAAATCTTCTACCCCTACCATCATTCCCACCTCCACCACCCCTTCCCTGGGGTCCACCTGATCCGTTGGAGCGATCATTTCTACGTGGTCGCACTGGTGCTGGTGCAGACATCGGCATCCCTGGCTGCTGCCTGCAGATTTGTTACCAACTTAAAATTAAAAAAAATGTTGCAGCAAAACCCAAACACAAAGAACAATTGAAACACAACTTAAAACCCATATTTCTAACACAAAGAACAATTGAAACACAACTTAAGTTTTGCTAACTTACAATACATAACCAATCCGGCCATCAGGTAGAACCATAGGGACCATCTGCATGCCAGTTGGCATGGGACCTCTCCCATATATCATTGGCTGTAAAAACATTCAAATTCATGAGGTGAGAAAAAGTTTCAAATGGAGTAGAAAGACAGAAAGTTCATAGCACACCTGTTGATATCCTCCTCCACCACCACCACCAACRCCAACCCCACCAACTCCATATCCAGCACCCAATGAACCATATGGATTTCCAGCAAAGCCAAAAGCTGGTTGCGGAAGAAAGGCTGAACCAGCGGCAAAAGATGCAGCTGCTTCAGACTTCTTATCTGTCTGAGGTTTGGCCATAGTAACTTCTAATGACTGACCTGCATTCAGGAGCATAAAGGTGAATGGACAGAAAATTAGGATTTGCACAAAGCTSGAAACAGGTTGAAATTTCACTGTCTTTCTGACAGACTKAACAATATATATTGCCAAAATTGAACAATCTATACTACTCCCTCCACTCCCATTTATTTAACCACTTTTGACATCGTAAGTTTGTCAATGCACTTGTTTCAACAGAAATATATTTGATTAAATAAAAATAAAGTATCCTTCAAAAAGAATCCAATAAGATCCCACATAACAATATAGTGTCTTATATTAGTTATATATGAAATAAATTAGAAGAATTTTCTCATCTTATAAATAACATCAAGATTTAAAATGGCTAGAACAAAAGAGGACACTACATAATGAGAGATAAGGGGACACATGCATTACTATATTCGAAAAAAAWTTTGAAAAATAGAAGGGGAAAAAAACCAACAAATCATTATATAATATGTCATGTAAGGAATTTTACATTCATTGCATGATCATTAATTATTGCAAAAATTGAAATAGATAATCCCACCTTTTGGTGGTCTTCTCCCAATAATCCCACCTTAGATTTAAAAGGCGCAAGGCGCACCAAGGCGCAAAGGGTCCTTGGAGCCTAGGCGCAAGGCACAATGCAAAGGCGCGCACCTTTTGTAGGCGAGGCACACCTTGCATATTAGATATTTTCTGTTATCATGGTGCTAAAATTTCAGTGAAGAAGCCTCTTATATGCAAAAACGTTGATTGAAACTTTTAAAAAAAACCTTTGGTAGTCGTTGTAGACAGTTAATATTATAAAAACAATGGAAAAACATCAATAAATAACTCAGGTCTAAGCTACTTGCAAAAGG